>JALMGJ010000008.1:46037500-46280000 GCA_023362775.1 Charina bottae | reverse complement strand
CATCTGATGGGACCCAGACGGCGCGTCTTTTCTGTCATGGCACCCGCCCTCTGGAACATCATCCCTTCCGAGGTGAGGTGAGGTTACCACCAATCCTTATGGCCTTCCAGAAAGCCCTCAAAATATGTTTTTTTCAGCAAGCTTGGGGATCCCCTGGTAATAGGGAGCCTGTGCACTGATTCTATTATATGTAATATCTTCCCCCTCGTGGTCTTGTTTTATCCATGTTTATTGTTTTAATTGGTTTTGTAGAATGTTTTAATTGCTGGTTTTATTGTACACTGCCCACAGTCACTTTGTGTGAGATGGGCAGCCATATAAATTTGATAAATGAAATAAAAAAATAAATGCCATGCAATGAACAACTGGAGGAGAACCAGAACAGGGTGCAAGAGATAGAGGTGTCCTCACAACTGGAGGGTTTCATTGAGTTGATGATGGCAGCGTTGTGCCACCATGACACAAGCTCCTCCTCTATTTTAAGCCCATATGGGGTGGAGCTTGCTTGACCATGGGTGGGAGTTTAAAAAGTCAAGATGGGGCCCACCACCAGGCAATCAAAGTGTCCCCCCCCCCTTTTATGTGTGCCACATGTAAAAAAAGGGTGGGTTTCAATCACACATACACAGCTGCAATCTGGATAAAATAGTTAAGAGCAGAGACATCACACTGACAACAAAGATCCGCATAGTCAAAGCAATGGTATTCCCCGTAGTAACCTATGGCTGTGAGAGCTGGACCATAAGGAAGGCTGAGCGAAGGAAGATAGATGCTTTTGAACTGTGGTTGTTGTTGTTGTTCAGTCGTTAACTCGTGTCCGACTCTTCGTGACCCCATGGACCATAGCACACCAGGCCTTCCTGTCCTCCACTGCCTCCCGGAGTTTACTCAAATTCATGTTCATTGCATCAGTGATGCTATCTAACCATCTCATCCTCTGCCGTCCCCTTCTCCTTTTGCCTTCAGTCTTTCCCAGCATCAGGACCTTTTCCAGTGAGTCCTCTCTTCCCATTAGGTGGCCAAAGTATTTGAGTTTCAGCTTCAGTATCTGTCCTTCCAATGAGCAGTCAGGGTTGATTTCCTTTAGGATTGACTGATTTGACCTCCTTGCAGTCCAAGGGACTCTTAAGAGTCTTCTCATTCATTTGAACTGTGGTGTTGGAGGAAAATACTGAGAGTGCCTTGGACTGCAAGAAGATCAAACCAGTCCATACTCCAGGAAATAAAGCCAGACTGCTCACTTGAGGAAATGATATTAAAGGCAAAACTGAAGTACTTTGGCCACATAATAAGAAGACAGGACACCCTGGAGAAGATGCTGATGCTAGGGAAAGTGGAAGGCCAAAGGAAGAGGGGCCGACCAAGGGCAAGATGGATGGATGATATTCTGGAGGTGACGGACTCGACCTTGGGGGAGCTGGGGATGGTGATGGCCGACAGGAAGCTCTGGCGTGGGCTGGTCCATGAAGTCCCGAAGAGTCGGAAGCGACTGAACGAATAAACAACCCCACCCCTGGCCTTGGCCACAGGATGGGAGCTATCCAACTTTTCTCCAAGTCTCTGTTTGTTCGTTTGAAGAACTACCTTCTCCTTTGACCTAGGTTTCTAAATACATACATTTATGTGTCCATATCAGGGGCTGCTTCATTAAAAAGGAAGTAGAATCATAGAATCACAGCGCTTAAAGAAGTAGTTTAAACCCTTCAGTCTGTCTACTCAGCATGCAGGAAAATGAATGGAATCTTCCATATTAGATATCTAGGCAACATCCCCTCAACCACCATTATAATGTTAAGTTAAACCCTTTATTGCTGGTTGATTAAAAGGAGCCCCGTTGAAAAAACTGTGGTTTTTTGTTAGGAATTTCAAAAAGCCACCCTTTTGGTTCTTTTATTTCTTTGAGTTTTTGAGCTTTATGCTCATGATTTTCAGCCCTGGGCCATTTTTTTCTTCTTTTTCTCAGACATTTTTACCTAGAATCATAGAATCCTAGGGTTGGAAGGGACCTTGGAGGTCTTCTAGTCCAACCCCCTGCCCAAGGCAGGAATCCTCATACCGTCTCGGACAAATGGTTGTCCAATCTTTTCTTGAAAACCTCCAGCGGTGGAGCACCCACCACTCTGGGAGGCAAACTGTTCCACTGCTTAATAGTTCTCACTGTCAGGAAATTCCTCCTCATTTCCAGGTTGGATCTCCCTCTGATGAACTTCCAGCCATGGCTTCTTGTCCTACCCTCAGCTGCTATGGAGAATAAATCGACACCCTCTTCCCTGTGTCAGCCCTTCAAGTATTAGAAGACTACTATCATGTCCCCCCTTAGTCTTCTCTTCGTTTAGCTAAACATACTGAGTTCCTTTAACCATTCTTCATAGGATTTGGCCTCCAGACCCCTTATCATCTTTGTTGCTCTTCTCTGCACTCTTTCTAGGGCCTCAGCATCTTTTTTGCATTGTGGTGACCAGAACTGGATGCAGTATTCCAATTGTGGCCTCACCAGTGAAGTATAGAGCGGTACCTTATTTACTGTGAATCAGTAAATAATTTTAATTACATCAGCACCCATTGTTGTCATATGACGGCAGTTCTGCGAAATTATATTTAACCCTTGAGTGGGTGCACTGGCTCACAGAGTGCGCCGTTACCTATTTTCCAGGTATAACTTCATGCGACTCGCTCGCTCAATACCTTCCTATCAGACCTTTGTCTTGCTTCGGTAATATTTTCAGATTCCTTTTTTTGAAAAATATAACTTTTATTGAAGAAATTTTGAACAAGATAAAAACAATGCAAATATTAGAAAAACACAGAAAATAAGGAAGAATAGTGAATAAGTAAGAAAGAAAATTTAAAAAGAAACAGAAATAGAAAATAAAAAGAAAGAAAAGATTATAAAGAAGCAGAAGAAGCACTTCTTTAGTAATATTATCAGCTTCCTGAGGTCCATAGCTGTAATAATAATTTCTTTTTCGTGACTTGCAACATCTGGTTAGTGTGCTGTTCATTATCACTCGACTGACTTTGTGGGTAAGTGTTTTTGAAAAGCATAGAAAGAAAAATTTCTAAAGCAATGAGGAAAGATTATCAGAGTTTATATTCATATTGTGTATTTCAGAAGTCTTTTCAATTTTTGCGCCCCCTAAAATTTGGCACCCTAGGTGACTAACTAGGTTGCCTAGGCCTAGAACTGGCCCTGATATCATAGTTTGCTTAGCTGTGGTTTATTAAATGAGCTGCAATTGGTTGGGTGTTCACATAATTCATTAAGCCACAGAGAACAATGGCTAGCTTCACACAAGAAAGCCAACACCGAACCAACTGCATGATGGCTTAGCACATTATGGTTTATTCAACCATGGCTTACCGAACAAGCCAAACTGGTAGCTTTATACAACATGCTTCAGATGAATCATGGGGTAGCTTAACATGCCATGTAAACCAGCCCCAAGGAAGGAGACTTTCTACTGCCAGGTTTACAAAACATGTTTCCAGATCATGAGGGAGATGTCAGAATGTATGATCAAAACAGAGATGAGAAAACTTGATATTACATCAGTCACGTTTTTTACATAAAATGAAAACTGAGATTTAAACATACATTTTTCCCCACAAAGGTCATATTTCTAAACCTTTTTTTCTCCCAAACTGCATACTTTTGAGCGCATTTGTTTCCTACCATACAAGTTATACTGTTGGAAATAGAGTAGCATGTCAAATGCAGAGAACTGTGAAATACAGATAATTGAATGACAACCTGAATGACATCCTGAAGCATCCCCAAACCTCCTCTTGTGCATCTGTCATCTGGCTTTTTAATCTAGGTCAGAGATGTCCACCAGGTGTCATCAAAAAAGTCAAGATGGTGGTCACCATACACATAAAAACAGGCTGAGTTTTGATCGCCCTGTCGCAGGGCCATCTTGACTCTTTGACCATACCCAGTGAACATCCCTGATCCAGCGCGGGGATTAGGTTCCTAATTTTTCAAATGTTGCAGCCACATGATGATTAATCAGCCTGGGACACAAGGAGGAGACAGGGCTTAAGTCTTTCTTCAGTGGAGAAAAAAAAATTATCAAAAGGCTTCAGTAAATCTGGGACTCATATCTCAACCACAGGGACATCCACTTATCAAGATGGAAGCCACACAACTGGAGCCCTGCACAAGAAGGGACAGGGTCTGTACTGAGTGGTCGGGGTCATCATCTTGACCTTTTGGACCCTTCTGCAGATACTATTCCCCCAAAAGCCCTGAAGCTCATCATTAATCCTGATTGCCAATAAATGCCTACATTACAGCACTGATCATCCCCCAGTTCCTTACATTTTGAACAAAAGGGGTGGCAAGATGGTGGGAGACATAGCTAACCTTTTCTCTGAACCAGTCATAGCCTTTTCTCCTGTAGCAGAATATGCTGTATACATCCCACATTGCTTCTAAATTAGGATCTGAAGGCCACCCTTTCAATTACATTTTTCCTGGTTGGTAGCTTGATACACCTGTTGGGAAGTGGGGGGTGCATCTCCTTTAATTGCTCCTTGGTAATATCGGAGCACACACCTTTGCTACAGAGATTCATCAACTGCTTGGCAGCTAGTTCACACTGAGTTCAGTGGCCTGGATCAGGACACAAAACTCCAAGGGCAGGGTGTGAAGCTATGGGGAAGGTCTCCTACGATGACATGACATTCTCAGGGCTTCAGTGTTCAGCTTCTTCCCTACCATCTTGCATACCAGAGCATTGTCTTTCCCTCTCCGCTTTCCCAAAGACCTAGGCAGACTTTTATAACCTCCCTTCCTGTCCAAGCACATTAAAATTCAAAGTAGTTTGCAGCAGCTGCTTCATTTCCATGCTCAGTGCACTAACCTGACATTGGCCTCACCTTGCAAGAAACTAAGGACCAGTAAAGGCAGTCTGCCTCTATAAATCTCAGATGGATGGAATGTCTTTTGAGCAGGAAAGCAATAGAGGATGCAGCCGAAAGTATTGAAATCTGCAAACTCTTGCCTGCCTGGCCAATGGGGAAGAAGCTGGTGATGTCATGAAGCCTTTTAAAAGGTAAAGGTTCCCCCCACACATTTGTGCAGTCGTGTCCGACTCTAGGGGCTGGTGCTCATCTCCGTTTCTTAGCCGAAGAGCCAGCGCTGTCTGAAGACGTTTCCACAGTCACGTGGTCGGCATGATGCACACGGAACGCTGTTACCTTCCCACCGAAGTGGTACCTATTCATCTACTTGCATTTGCGTGCTTTCGAATTGCTAGGTTGGCAAGAGCTGGGGCGAGTGCGGGAGCTCACTCCGTCACGCGGGGCTAGGGATTCGAACCTCTGAACTTGCGATCGGAAGATCGACAAGCCTGGCGTCTTACCTCATGGGATTTGAGGTACTTCCTGGAGAAAGAGGATGGAGACCCTGGTGGTCCTTGACCTACTTAGTATGACTGAGTGTTTCAGAACCACCAGTCAGGAGATTCGATTGTGTTTGTGGATAATTGGGATAAAGGGGTGTCTACAAGGGTGGTGTTCAAAAAGGTCAAAATTGTGGGTGCAACCATATAAAACCCAACCACATTGTAACATGTGTTTCACATGTCCCCCACATATAAAAATCGGTGTAAGTTTGATCACATATACTTGTCTACCTACTTGAGGTTTTTTTTTTTTTACCTGCCCTATGGATACTCCTGCTGGAATAAGAAGACTATGGAAAGGGGCCATGGTCAAATATATACTTTGGCCTTTTGAAAACCTAAACAGATTCCTTACTTCATAGTAACTGCAAAGTGAGTCTCTTTCTCAGTGAATTTGGAACTCTTTCACCTCAATAAGAAAATGCTACCCACAAAAGTTTCAATCATGTCACAAGGTGTATCATCCTTACCTATTCCTCATTCCTGGCCATCCAAGACCAAGTTGAATTTGGTCTTTTATCACTTCTATGAACCATCAAGAAAACTGTCTGGGCAGGTTTCCAAGGGAAAGGCTTCATCGTTGCTCTTCTGCTCTACCTTGGCATAGTGATAGTAAGCTTGAGGGTGTTCTTAGTGAAAATTAAATTCCTGAGCGGTGCAGACCTAGTTTTAAGAATCTTGGGCTTTTGAAGTTTGGACTCATTACAGACTCATTACAGAACATGTCAGTTTCTTCCCTCAATGCCAAGAATCCATCTCCTCCAAGGTGGCTAAGTAGTAAGTCCTCATCTCTCCTTTATAAGTCTTTCCTTCTTTTTCACTGTCTCTGTCTATTTCTCTTTTAAATGAGATTTTGCATCCAATGCAACAGAAATGTCCAGGCCACGAAGGGGAGCACTATCACCTTTGTCAGTTCTCGACCTTTACTAATTCATGATTACGACTGGAAGGCCAGGTGCCTTCCAAATCTTTGTGAAGACCTCACTTGGTATATTTTATTTATTTATTTATTATTCAAATTTATTCCCCGCCCATCTCCCATGCAAGGGACTCTGGGCGGGTTACAATAAATAAAAATTTAAAACTATACAAAATATCTAAAAACACAAACAAAACATAATAAAACAAACAAAATATAGTAGTAAAAAATAAAAAAATAGTATATAAAATTAACTTCTCCCCCTCTGTTGAAATAAGTCTTACTTACTACACTCTCAGTGGTCAGACAAACAAACAGAATTAATTTCTTGGAAAGCTTTACGTTTTCTCCAGTCTGATCACACAATATGAGCTGGAGAGTAATTCAACTGAAATAGGTTAAGCCATTCACAACTGCATTTTGGGACTGTTCCTTATCAGTGCATACAATGCAGGATGGATCTGCTGTAATCTTCCTTTCTCTGCCTGCAAACATTCTGTCAGATTCTTCTCTTAGTTTATCCTTCCACTGCACCGAGAAACATACAGTAGCTCAAAGCAAAAAGATTAAACAAGGATATTTCATGGTTCAGTGGCAATATTTTCCCATTATATACTTTCCTCTCATTTACAAGATGGGAAAATGCACACACACGCATGCACACACACACACACACACACACACACACACACACACAGAGTATTTTAATTTTATGATTACAGAGATAATGCACGTATTGGATTTGTGTCCTTGAAAAAAAATGAATAGGAATGGAATTCTTTTGGATATTTTGGATATTTGAATACTAAATTCCTTGTGCTGGTTAATGACCGCAATAAAGACTGCTGCTGCTAGGATTCTTGCCCATCTCATCCTCCTCTTGATTAAATTAAATAAATTTAATCAAAAGGGGGCCCTGGATGTGTGGTTCAGCCCATACATGGTTATGCTGATTGTATTAATTGGTTATAGCTTGGCTGCTGTACTGGTTATTTATTGCTTTGTTATTATGTTTTTTTTAACCTTGTTTTTATTCCTTGTTAGCCGCCCAGAGTCATTCGTTTGAGATGGGCAGCCATATAAAACAAACAAACAAACAAATCCTTCTTTCCAAACAGGATAACCCAGTTGATTTATAAGAACACAGAAACACAGACGCACCCAGAAATAAGCTTACTATCACTATGCCAAGGTACAGCAGAAGAGCAACAATGAAGACTTTTCTTTGGTTCTACAATTCCTTTCCCTTGGAAACGTGGCCATTATTTTTTGATGGGCCACTGGTGATTGGACAATTTCACATTTGAGGGAAGGAGAAGGGGAAGGGGAAGGGGAAGGGGAAGGGGGAGGGAGGGAGGGAGGGAGGAAAATGGATATATAGATGTTGGATGGATAAGTAGGGGAAGGGAAGTGTCAGGATCGCTCTAGCTGTGAATCCTGCCATTACGATAACTTTGGGACTTTAGAGCAGATGCGTGTCAAATGCGTGTCAGCCTGAGAGAGACTTCAACGATTGGGAGGGGGAGTGCATTCCAATGAATGGTCAGGACTGTCAGAGGCTGTTCTCAGCATGTAGGAGGGGGAGTGCATTCCACCAAATGGCCGAGACTGCTAGAGACTGTCTTCCTGATCGTCTCGGTCACACACCTGCAGAATGGCGAGAGGAGGGGGTTGCCAAGGAGTGGGAAACTGCCTAGTGATCTCATCTGTGGAAAGGGGGCTGGCACACGGGGGGGGGGGGGGGAGAGAACTTGCTAATTGAATGCTTTTGGCGGGAATCTTCATTCGGGTCTCTGAGAATGCTTTGAGTTACATGTATCCTTAATCAACCTTATTCTGCAATTCAAATGAACTGCATGGAAAGTGTGTATTTGGGATTTGAACTCAGGGTCATCACAGAAAGAGAAGGGAAAGAAAGAAGGAAGAAGGAAAGGAGCAAGGATCCAAAACAAAGAAGCAGCTGGAGATAGATCTCTCCACTGAACATTCCATATACAGTAGTTGCCCATATAAAGTTTGATGATGTATGGAAAACTTTTTAAGCAAATAAACGTCACATTTTAGGTCTACCTCCATGTTCTCTGCTGCTTTCCTTCTAATGAACGTCTTGCTTTCTCCAGTGTTTCATGTCATTTGAACAGGATTTGCCTCGTCACCACCCAGCCCTTCTTCTCGAGCTTCCCGCTCCCTAAAAGCAAGCAAACTCAGGGCAGCAGGGAGGACCTTCTAGAGACCACAGGGTTAGGCTGATTAGCATCCTCTGTGGCTCTGAAATGACCTTTTAGCCCTGTTGAGCTGAAGAGCTCTCCACGCATCTCCACCCAGCGAAAAATTAGACCTGCCTGAAATTAGATGTCGATCCCTACCCTGTCGCTGTCGTGCCCACTGTGACCCATTGCTGAATGGTGTTGTCCTGATAGGCATCTTCAGGATGCATTAAGCAAAGCAATTTGTTTCATCCTCTGGCTCGGCTGCCCTCAACCCTCAGGACATCACTAGCTGGTGAGAAGAGACCCTCTATCCAGTCCCGTGTTGTATTTGGAAGTGACTGCGATCACAAAGGGAGCTAAGCCACATATGTGCACACACAGTCCCAAGAACACACAAAGTGCCCCAATGTCAAGTCCTCTTGTTTCTGGGGCAGGCAGGCATTTCATTGTTGCCCAGTTTCAGCCTTGCACAAAACTTCTCTTCTCTGCTCAGGGAAGCGGATTGTCACTCAGCTGGGCGAGGAAAATTCATTTTTCTCAGCCTTGTTTCTGGTGCAACATAGGGCAAGGTGATAAACCTCCCTGTTGTAAGCCAGCCCTTTGCTCAGGGCTGCACCCAAAATTTTACAGAATCATAGAGTTAGAAAGGACCAGAGAAGTCTTCTAGTCCAATCCATTAGAGCATCTCTGAAAGGTGGCCATCCAGTCTCTGAGGTTCTCCAGTGAAGGAGACCTCAGTACTTCATCTGGCAGTCTGTTCCACTGGCCTCTTTCCTTGTAGCTTAGATTGGTTCTGGTCCTGTCTTCTGGGTCAACAGAGAATAAGTCCAGTAACCTTTCAGATAGTTGAAGATTGCTATCATATCTTCCTTAGGAGTCTCTTCTGTAGGCTAAACATACTCAGTTTTACCTTTAACTGTTCCTCAAAGGGCTCCCTCCCTCCCTCCCTCCCTCCCTCCCTCCCTCCCTCCCTCCCTCCCTCCCTCCCTCCCTCCCTCCCTCCCTTCCTTCCTTCCTTCCTTCCTTCCTTCCTTCCTTCCTTCCTTCCTTCCTGTATGCCTGCTGTTGTTTTCTCACCATCCATGCTGGTGGCCATTTATTACAACTACTACATATCAGAGCACAAACATAGCCTCTGGCTGCACTCTTAAAGCAGCTGTGTCTTTCCTGGGACTGCTGTTTCATCCGAGGAAAAGATGTAGCTGCTTTAAAGGACTTCTAGACCATTGTCATATTTAAGTTCCTGTGTTTTCTGAAGAAACTTTTGGGGCTCCAACCTGAAGCTCTGCTCAATCCTAAAAGTAATCACCTTCATGTCTCTCATAGGCATCATAACATTTTAACTAGGAGCCTCCAAACTATGGGCAGAGATGGACCAAGAGAAGAGAATCCTCTTGATTCACAGACCAATGTCTCCAAAAGGCAAGCGTGGTCCAATGCTGGCTATCAAACCATCAGATTTCATCCCCTTGCTTATTCTAGGCTATCAGTTTTTTCCCCTCTTTTGGGTTTGCTGTCTTCCCACCTGCTCAGATATCTGTGCTCTCTTGATCCCAATCTGTTACAATGGGACAGTGTCTTATTACAAATACGTCATGGCAATGCTTTCCAGACCCTTGAAAACAGCTCCCCTCTGGGTCACATGACCAGGAAGGAAGCAGGCTTAGAATGGAGGAGTTGGCAACCTTCCAAAGCACTGCCCAACTGCCCCTCCCATGGGGGATTTTTTTTCCTGGATTTTTTTTGTCTGCAACTCCCAATTAGACCTGTCCATTTTTTGTTCTCAATCTTTCTTTGGCCAGCTTCTCCTACCCCCATGCCCCCCACAACAAATTTGGTCCCATTTTTTGGAAGGTTATCCTGACAGACAAAGGCCCAAGTCCCTTCTCTTCATTTATTTCAAACATGTAATTTCAAACATTACTTCATTTCTTTCAAACATGGAAGGAATAAAAAGGGTTTTGTTGTTGTTGTTGTTGTTGTTATGTCATTTGGTTTTGTTATTAAAAAAATACCACTTTTTGGGGTCACACCTCTTTTATTTGCTTGTTGGGGTGACAATCATTTTTCACTCTTTGTACTTCTCTGTTTTTCTTCATTTTTTTGAAATTTGATAGCAAGGGAGTTTATTTATTTGCTTTCCTTTCTGGTCCACGTTGCCTCCCTGGAATAAGGCAGTGTTTAGGACATTCCATGAAGTTAAAAATGGCAACCACCAGATGGCATGGATGTCCATGGCTGGCACAGCAGAATGAGTGGATCTTAAAGCTTGAGAAAAGCAAAATGCAGTTCGTAGGTTCCTTTCTCTTGCCGTTTGCAAGAAATAAATGTTAAAATAAAGGAAGGTTGAACTGAAAGGCTCCTACCTTGTTCACCTTTCCATTAGCCATAAAATGAGTGCTCACACCTTACTTCTCATGACAAAAAGGATCAGATCTGGCTCATTTTGCAGCGGAGAGGTTGTCCTAGCTGTTGAGCACCGCTCCTTAAAAATAACTTTTTCCTTTGCCTTGAATGAATAACTCATTATAGATCTGATACCACATTTTCTTAGTGATGCCAAAATCTCTGTGTGCTCCGTTATTATGATTACTGTTGTTACCATAACATCAGATGTTAAGTTTAGAGCACCCTCTTGTGTCTATCTATATTAAAGGCATATAGATCAAGGGATTAAGACAGTGTTTCTCAGCCTTGACAACTTTAAGATGTGTGTACTTCAACTCCCAGCATTCCCCAGCCAGCCATGCTGGCTGGGGAATGCTGGGAGTTGAAGTACACACATCTTAAAGTTGCCAAGGTTGAGAAACACTGGATTAAGATGATTTATAATTAGCTACTGTAGATCTCTGGGAAGTACATGAGACTTATAAGAAGATGATTTTGTTAAGGAGAAGTTTTTCAAGAAAGGTAATAAGCCATTTAAATTGTTGGCCTATCAACTGAGAAAAGAACAAGAGAAAAGATCTATCACTTCAATTTATGATGGCAAGAAGAGATGATGAATCAGTTTGCCAAATAGGGTCCTCAACTATTTGGAAAACAGACGCCGACAGAGAATTACAGAGTAATTGAACACAACCCAGATTATGAAATGTATAGATCAGCAAAAGGAAGCATTCAACAGGCTAATCACAGATGATGAAACAAAGGAAGTAATACAGAATAAATCCTCAGGGCCAGATGTTTTCTCTGCAGTAGACTATAATACATGCACCAGTTGTGTCCTTCCCTAGATTAGGGGGCCCTTCAGACAATCACTCATGTCTTGGTCACCCGATGGGCATGCCTCGGTATTTATTTATATGGCTGCCCATCTCAAACACATGATTCTGGGTGGCTAACAAGGAATAGAAACAAGGTAAAAAACATCATAACAAACCAATAAATAACAAATTTAGCAGCCGAGTTAAACCAACTAATACAATCAGCATAACCATGATACGGGCTCAACCACACATCCAGGGCTCCCTTTTGATTAAATTGATTTAAGTTAATTTAAGGAGGAGGAGGAAGAAGAAGAGGAGGAGGAGGAGGAGATGATGATGGTTGTGTAAGTTCATCTGGTGTGACAGTTGCACCCTTTCCTAGATCAGGGGGCCCTTCAGATGGTCACTCATGCCCTGGTCACCTCATGACTTGAGTACAGCAATGTGCTCTACATGAGGCTGCCCTTGAAAACCACCCAGAAGCTTCAACTGGTCCAAAATGCAGTGGGCAGGCAATGATGGGCATGCTTCTTTATGCCCATGAACCACCTCTGCTTTGCAAGCTGCACTGGTTGCCAGTTTGCTTCCAGGGGTGATTCAAGGTGCTGGTCACTAACAATAAAGCTCTACATGGCATAGGGCCTGGTTACTTGAGGTTACTTACTGTCTTCCATAGTATCTGCCCGACCGGGATTGGAATGCTCCAGGTTCCTTCAATTAAACAATGCCATCTATCGGGGGCCCAGAAGCATGCTTTCTCTGTAGTAGTGCCTGCCATCTGGAATGAGGTTTGCCCTGAGATTCAAATGGCCCTCACCCTATTGGTGTTTCGAAGGTCTGTACTGGCTCTTCAGCCAGGTCTTAGGCAAGCATGATTGAAGGCCCCTTTTCTTTTTTAATTTGTTCCCATCTGGGTTTGTTATCTCTGCCATCTGGGTATTTTTGTTTTGTGTGGTTTTAATTTTTTTTTTAATATTTTGTAAACTGCCCAGAGTTTCTGGGAGTCAGGCAGCAGATGATGATGATAAAACATTAGCCATTACTCAGATAATGAATTGGATACAATGATGTCAAAAACTTCCTCCTTCATGACAGGGGCTTTAATTTATTTGATTTACAAAGAGGGGAATGACTCAACCGATCTATATCTAATAGGCCTATCTCTTTACTGAAAGTAGGCTATAAGCTTTTTATAGCTTTCCTTGCAAAAAGGCTCAACATTCTTTATAATTCACCCTGATCAGGTTGGATTTGTTCCAAAGAGATACACAGGAGATAATACCAGGTATATTTTGAGTGATATTAATAATACTATTTTTAAAAAAAATAAGCATTACCAATTGAAGAGAATAAATAAATAAATAAAGTAAAATTAAATAATACTTATTTAATACTTTATTATAAATTTTATTTTATAAAATAAGTGTGATTTTTCTTAACACAGAGAAAGCTTTTGATAATTTAGAATGGCCCTTTATATTCATGACTCTGAAGAAGCTGAATTGGGGTTCAAATTTTTGTTCATCAATACCAAGTATTTGCAGTAATCAAGACAACGAATGAGCGGCAAAAACAGATAACTAATTTCATTTGGTCAAATAAAAGATCAAGGATCAAATTCAGGAAGATGCAAAAGAACAAGATGGATTAGCTGCACCAAATGTTAAGCTATATTATCAAACTAGTTGCTTGACTTGGATTGCAATTATCATGCAGGACCAGAAGAATTCAAAGAAATCACTTTTATTTTGTAGATCTACAAAGCAAAAGAGGGCCCCTCCTCTTAAGCACTACAACAGCAGGGAGGGGACCTTAAGAATCCCCTGCAATAAACTTTTATAGCCCGCTAAAGTTGTTATCACAATTTCCATCTTGCCATAAAAGCTTCTGTTAGCATCTGCGCAAATGCTGTGCATATAACATACTAACCCATAATATTCCCTAAGCATGTTCTGTGTTTTCTAAAATCCTCTGCCTATGGGAGTAAAAATTAAAATGTAAGTGAGCTAAAGGTTACTTCAGTTTGGTCATCATCATCTTTTTCTGCATTCCACATGGCCAACTGTACTCCTGAATTCCTTCCTGTTCCTAAACTTGCAAGTTTAGGAACAGTGAGTCTACATCTAACAAAAGAGCTAATCCTTTTCATATGCGTAAAGACCTTCATCTCACTATCTCTTCTTCAGTTACATATTCTAATCGAAAGGGCTGTTCAAGACAGTAGTTAGAACAATTACCACAGTAGCACTTTCCTTCAATCAAATTCAGTTTTTCCCTCCTGTTGCTATCAGCAGATTAGATCAAGGTATCAGCAAGAGGGGATCCCAAAAATAAAGATGGCAGTCACAAGCATGCAATTAAATCTGTGCTCTTGTTTACATTTGTCGCAGAACATGGGACTTCAATCACAAATTTGTAGCTGTCATCTTGACTTTTTGGACTCCCCTCCCTGCAGCCATCCCTGGATTGGATTGATTTTTTCTATGGAAGGAGAATTATTTCTTATTTCTATAAGGCCTACACAAATATCTTTGGTCTAATACAAATAGATGTGCCCCGTGCTTAAAAGATAATTCGATTCTTCATAGCTTATGAAAGGTATAGGACAAATATAAAAGAAGACTAAGCCCAGGCTTATCACCTCTTGCTTCAATATTAAATCTTTATTTTCTTGAAGACAAATATGCTAAAAAAATTGATCAGTGGAAAGATAACAATTCATACAGACGGCAGAATCTAAGCTTCAATAAAGCAAAGATTAAATCTTTTGAGACTCCCTCTTGGCATGGTCGAAAACATCTCATTGGTTTCAATCTTTTCAAATAAGCAGTAAAGTTCAAAGGAACTGCAAAAACAAGGTGCAGTACTCAGAAAACTGACCAAATCTGAAATGCTTCTAACACAAAACTCAGAACATCTGCTGGGCTTATATATATATATGCTGTTCCTGTAATATGAGCCAGAAACTGAATCAATAAAGGCTGCATGATTAAATGGATGCAGAACTTAAATAGGACAATTGATAGGCAACAATGGGAACAACAATGGAAGATAAACATTAAATTTACTGTGAATATTAGACACAGAGAAAACTGGTACAAGATGTTTTTTAATAGTATATTAGTCTAGTGTTGATTGCCAAAAATAGATAATATATATTCAGAAAACTGCTTGTTTTTTGAACAGGTTGGATCATTTTGTTACAATGGCCAGTAATTCTGAAAGATGATGCACCAGGGAATTAAACCAATTTTAAATATTGACTTCCCTTTCCTGCCATCTGTTTTTCTGTTAAGCGTCACTAAGCCTTATATTTCTACAAAGTATTTATTTATTTATTATTTAAATTTATCCTCGCCCATCTCCCAGAATAAGGGACTCTGGGCGGTTATACTGACTTAGCTCGGTATACAATAACAGTTTCTAGGATACTTTGTGCTTCTCATTGGAAAATACATTCAACTCCTTCATTAAAAGATTGGCCAGCCAAACTTTGGGAATGTGCATCAATGTTAAGAATAACTTCCTATTTAAAAAAATAAGTCAAAGACTAACTTGAAGTTGGAAACCATTTATGGATTATAATTCTGCACATAGACTTCTGCCATATGCAAAGTTCAGGTTTCTCTTAAGATTTTAAGACACCAAATTCTGTCTGATTGATCATAAAGTCAGAAAGTCAGGCTGTTTCAGATTAGCTAGAAATTCTTGTCAATAATAGAGGAATTATTTTCTTTTTTCTTAACATTCTGTAAATTCTTAACTAATATTTACAGTTTGTAAATCCCTCTCTCTATATCTTTTTTCTTCTCCCCCCTCCTCTATTCTTAATTATCTTTAAAAATAAAATAAGGATTATTTATTTATTTATAATTCAATTTATATTCACCTAGGGGGACTCTGGGTGGTTTACAAAAATCAAACAATTAAAATCCAACAATTAAAATAACATATAATATAATACAAGGAAGATAGATGCTTTTGAACTGTGGTGTTGGAGGAAAATTCTGAGAGTGCCTTGGACTGCAAGAAGATCAAACCAGTCCATACTCCAGGAAATAAAGCCAGACTGCTCACTTGAGGGAATGATATTAAAGGCAAAACTGAAGTACTTTGGCCACATAATGAGAAGACAGGATACCCTGGAGAAGAAGCTGATGCTAGGGAAAGTGGAAGGCAAAAGGAAGAGGGGCCGACCAAGGGCAAGATGGATGGATGGTATTCTGGAGGTGACGGACTCAACCATGGGGGAGCTGGGGATGGTGACGGCTGACAG
Organism: Charina bottae; assembly: GCA_023362775.1. NCBI lineage: Eukaryota > Metazoa > Chordata > Lepidosauria > Squamata > Charinaidae > Charina > Charina bottae. The sequence goes on along the minus strand of JALMGJ010000008.1, from coordinate 46,263,978 downwards.
GAAGCTCTGGCGTGGGCTGGTCCATGAGGTCACAAGGAGTCGGAGACGACTGAATGAATAAACAACAAAAAATAATATAATACAGTCATAATTAAAATAATAATATAAAATCCAAGGGGCGATGGGCTTGTATTTAAAAGGGCTCTATGGCACCAGCCATCCCCAAGAGGAACTGTTCCCCCCCCCCCCTCATCCCAAGCAAGGTGGCAGAACCAGGTCTTTAAGTTCTTTCTGAAGGCCGGGAGCGATGGGGCCTGCCCCACCTCCGGGGGTAGCATGTTCCAAAGGGTGGGCGCCACCGCAGAGAAGGCATGCCTCCTAGACCCCGCCAGGTGAAATTCCCTTACCGACGGGGTCTGCAGCATGCCCTCTCTTCATGACCGAGTGGGACGGTTCGATGTTCTGGGGATGAGACGGTCCCTCAGGTATCCTGGTCTCATGCCATGTAGGGCTTTAAAGGTGATAATCAACACCTTGAATTGGACCCAGAAGCATACTGGTACCCAGTGCAGCTGTCACAGCAGAGGTGTCACATGTGCTGATCTTGGGGCACCAATAACTGCACGCGCAGCTGCATTCTGGACCAGTTGAAGCTTCAGGATACTCCTCAATGGTAGCCCCATGTAGAGCACATTGCAATAGTCTATGCATTAAAAACATAACGGCACAAAAGTCTTCACTTTCCAAGTATTACCCACATTTTGCCACCACTAATGTAAGCAAATATGCCACCACATTCCCAACTGTCCATTAAGGATCTCTTATAAATGGAAAAAAGGAAAAAATTATTCTGGACTCAAGCACACATACCTCTAGATTCAGATGCAAATACAGTACACACTTCCACAGGAGGAATTGGTGCCAATTCAAAAGCAATTCCAGATCTCTGTGATTCCTCTGCTTCTGGCAGTTGAGACAACCTTGAAAGCTGAGCAAGTCATTCCCAGCTCAGCTGCAGTATAACTTTGCACACACACACAGACATACACACACACACACACAATTTTGGTTTGCAACTGGTAGTCTAACTTCTCCATTAGTTTCCAACTCCTAAATTTTAGTTGCCCAAACATATCCCTTAAGGGTGAAACTGGTCAGACTCAGCCAGTGAGAAATGGGTCGGAGTTCTCCATTCCCTCATCTTTCAGTAGGAGATAACCAGATTGCCAGTTCCAGCCTGGTTGGATTTTTGCTTCCCTGTGGAGGAGGGGGACAAAGGATTTTTGTTACTCCAATGAGTTCTATTTCTAAAAAAAAAATAAACTTGTTTTAGAACTGCCCTATCTCAGCACTCTGACCTACATCCATAAGTATCTGTTCCTAGCCACGATAATGCCAAAACAATGACGTCACAATGCAAGCTCTTTCCTTTGGTTCTTGGGTATGAAGTTGCCTACAAGGACATAAGAAGAAGAATTTGCCTTGTGACATAGTGATGCATGCTTCATCACTTGCCCCTCTTTGTACACACAACCCCTTGTAAAGGCCTATGCCAACAGCCTACAACCTTCAACCCACAACCATGGTTACAGAAATTGGGAAAAACATCTGGTTGCAGAACTGATGTCCTGATATCCTGCTATCTTCTAACTCAATGGGATTTCCAGTTCTGGAGAATGATGGCATGGTAGCCAGGCTTCTCCCTTTATTATCAGCTTCTTGACCTTGAGAGATCTTCCAATCATTCTGTCAGAACCTGAACTTTGATTTACAGTATGTAGGTAGGACAAAGATTATTCCAGCTGGTAGTCACTCTCGTTGTTATGTGGCCAGTTTCATTGTTATGTGGGCACAAGCAAAACAGAATCCAAGGGTCCAATAGAAGAGAATGTCTGTAGCTCAGGGTTGAACTGTGGAGTCCTTGGCACTCTCTGAGCTTGGTTGTTTGCTTGCAGATGTTTCATTACCCAACTAGGTAACATCATCAATGTGACTCCAAGAACTCCATAGAATCCAGGGAGTTTATATTGCTAAATTCCTAGTGCATGGCATCCAATTCAATGGAACAAAGTTAAAAAACTGCCAAAGCTGTGATCACTAAGAACAATTTTATTCCATAGAAGTACATGGCTGCTATTTCCCCACTCCTATGAGAGAAGGATGAGGTGGGGTGGGGGGTTGATCTGAACAAGCAGCCCTCCTACATTTGATGGGGTAGCTTAAGCTCTCATTTCCCTTTCCCAAATTCTCCAGAGCATTTTTGAAATCACTGATAGACAAGACAATGGAATCAAAAGATTTCTCCAGTCCTGGTATTTGCCAGGTGCAACACACACATCCTTCTCTCTCTGCTTCCTTCCCAGTCAACTCTGGACATTTTGTCTAAGCTGTCATTCTTCACAACTCAGTATCTTGCCCAAGGGAGGAAGAGATCTATCAGCCTTTATCGACCTGATGTCAGCAGAATTTCTTCCTATTGATCTCTCTCTCTCTCTCTCTTTGTTCAACTGGGAACTAGGCAGGGCCACTCAAGGGACATACAACTGCACATGAGGCCAAGAGGTCAGTCCACAATTCACATATGGATATTAAGAAGGAGGGTAGCATTTTAGAAGATGTTCCTCTGCTTTTTTGCAACTGATACTTTTAGTTTACAACTAGTTCATGATCGGATGGGGGCAGTGAACAGTGGTGATGTTCTACAAATTGTCACTTGAAGTTCAGGTCTAAGGAGGAGAGGGTGATGTGGATCTTCTGGCCATCTCCTTACCTACAGACAATTCTGCTAAGGCTCTCCAGATTTACATTGCCTAATTTTTAATTATTTTTACTCTTTCCACTAACAAATACAGTAATACTTGGAAAGCACAGAAAAACATTTCTAGTATCTACTGTAGTATGCCTTCTGGTAAATGGGAATTGGGTGAGTGCCCTTGCTTATCCTACTACCACTTGTGACCATGCCAACTACCTGTGCTCAAAATTTCCAATATGTCCACTGGCTCGAAAAGATAGCTAACTCTTGGACTAAAATTTCATTTAGTGATACAGGGCAGTTGATTGCTATAGGGAAAATTGTGGCGATGCCAATTATTATTTGGAATGGCTGAAATAACATTTTCACTCTGCCCTGAAGAACTGCAGCTGAGCTTTTTTGCAGTTTGTATAATCACTTTGTAATCTGAACAGCAGCCCTTGAAATAACATTGATGTCATGTTGTAGAGCTGTGTAGTCCTTTGAATTTAATTCACAAAAGACACTTTGAGTACACAGAGGCTCAAACTGAGCATCTGTCTTAGGCTGACCATATGTCCCGTTTTGAACGGGACAGTCCCATTTTTTTACCTTTTCTGGACCGTACTGTCATTTCCTTAAAAAACTCAATTTCATCCCATTTTTTAAGGGATGGAGTGTGTGTGCACGTGCGTGCGTGCCTGCGCATGTGCCGGCATGCATGCCTGCGTGCGCGCGCGCATGCTGGTGTGCCGGCACACGCATGTGCGCGCGTTAGGGTCCCGTTTCCGTCTCAGGGAAATATGGTCAGTCTAATCTGTCTGCAACTCTTTAAAGCAGCCACATCTTTCCCAGGATCATATGACATCTGCAGAAAAGACACAGCTGCTTTAAAGAGTTGCTGACAGATGCTACCTTTGCACCCTACGTGCTCCTATCTTTTTGGAATCAAATCCAAAATGTTGCACAGCTTTATTACCCTGTACCCTTCCAATAGTGACTACGCCACATGAAAAATATGCTGGTTAGTCATTGTGCCCTGGACCTTTTACATGCAGGGAGCCCAACCTCACTGATAATACAGTATTTGAAATGATCCAATGGACTGATACTTTTCATTCTAGAGAGAAACACTAAACAATCAGTTTATAACCTTGAGAATAAGTTCAGTATTTTGGATTTCCCCACACTTTCCTGTTCAGTGAGACTCCAAAGCACAAAAATAAGGGATAAAGAAATATAGAGATATAAGATGAAGTGATAAGAAAATTGGGAAGAGTCTCTCCCCCATTCCCTCCCTTAAAAAGACCCTGGGTTGCATTCCAGTTCCAAGAAACAGAATAATTGGCTTGAAATTGTTTGTGGCCTAGATTTCAACCCTTCAGCTTTCCTTACCAAAAAAAAAAAACATAAAATGATAAAAATAAAAAGCAAATATTTGTATAATGTTGCTTCCATAAAATCCAATGAAAATGCTCCAAAAGGCTGGATAATATAATCCGCAGGACAGCAATTGGTCTGCAACCTTGCTTCTGTCATAGAATCATAGGGTTAGAAGGCATCTTGGTGGTCTACTGGTGGTCTACTAGTCCAAACCCAAGTGAATGTGAAGAGGGTTAGGGTCTGATGTGTCTGGAAACGATAATTTAGTATTCCACGTGCAATGTAATGTGACATTAAGATCAGAACTGATAAGAAATTGGTTCTTGTGGGTGCAGATAAAAAAAATCCAGTTTCTTTTTTAAAACTGGCTTACTACCTACTCAAAGTTTGACAGGTGGATAAAAATCTCAGAGCAGTCCAACATAAATATGTGAAACAGTAAAGAAAGCTCATCAGTTAATTTCTAAGGAGACAGGGGACTTAGCGGGTGCTACTGTTACTGTGGCAACCAGCCATGACAATGTATCAGACAAGTTAATTTAGGAAATCAACTATTTCTGAAAAGTGTTAAATAAACAGATGGATTGTGTCTTCAAGCGGCTTTGGAACATTAGCTCTTTCAAAATAAAGATTTGTATGATTTGTACAAAACTTCCTCGAATGAGCAATTTCCTGGGAGGACTGGGAAGCGTTCATAATAGGGTTTGTTAACACAAGCAGATTTTACCATTTTATGATTAAAATCTGAAATTCACTTGAAAGTCACTCTCAAATCACAGTTGGGCTGTTTGAGATGTCCTCCCTTGGTCTCTCATCTCAAAAGTTGTCTCGGCCCCTGCCTCCATTTGCCTGGTTTCCCGTAACTATATTTTGCCTAGATGAGCCTTAGACATATCCTACAGAACTGAGCTTTCAAGTCTGGACCGGAAGTACGTAAATAATGGAGAACAGATCTAGAAGATAAGTTTGCATTTATGGAGTCTCTACCACTTAATCTAACATTTGGACAAGGAACAAAAGGAGTCAGCATCCCCAACAAAAAAGTCTGAGATCATTACATGAGGAATATCTCATGTTGGAAGGTTACAGAGTTGGAAAACTTCTATTTCCCCAGCTTTAGACCTTCAATGATCATCCTATGGACTTCAAGAACAGGAGCAATTCTAAGTCTGAGTAAAAGACTAAATCAGAAGACTTACTGGAAGTCTGGAAGCCAATTTTTTTTGGAGTTCTGTCCTGAACAATAAGCCACAAATAGAAGTATAATCTGGATCAGGGCCTCAAGGATGATTCAGAAAGAGATGGAACAAGCTGTCCACCTATACAGTCCTTCAAGTGCTCTCTAGATCTTCTGGTAGAACAGCTTGTTCTTTTCAGCTCCTCATCCTGTATAAATAGACAGCTCTCCTGCAGATTCTTTGATAGATGCTTTTTTAAAAAAGAGTTTGCTTTTATGCACATATTTTTGTACTTCTTTTATATTCTTAAAAATGAAAGGCTTCATGGGCATGTGGTCTCACATTGGTTTTTTTATCCCCAAAACAATTGCCTCTGGCTATAAAGATTTTCCCTCCAAGAAAGCAAGAGATATCAAACACATGTATTCTTAGATGCTTTCAGAGCAATACTCTAGTTTGTGTCAGGAATTAAGACTGTCATGCCAGAGGTCATTTCTGGAATAAATGCCTTCTCAAGTTGCTTGTCCCTGGGATTTCACCAAGCTGAAGGGCAAAACCAGCAGCTCCAGAGGTAGCATCTTTAAGGAGGCATTTCTGATTGATTTTGTAGCACCTGGAATCTTTTTCCTAGATCATGGCCAAACAAACAAACAAACAAACAAACAAAAAATTGACAGCATAATTGTTGGTCTTTTTAAAAAAATGAAAAGCATGGAAAAATAGGAACATCAAATTGCTGCAGAACTTAACACATCAATTTCCTCGTCTAAGAAACCCATCCAATGGGGAAAAAATGAAGAGAAATGGCCATAAATTTCAGCCAGCTCCATTCAGAGACCTCACTGAAACATCCTCTGTGATCCCCAGAAGTCAGAAAAAGGAATACAGTGAAATCCTAGAAAACAACAACAACAAAAAGTTGGCATAGCTCATCAATAGATCAAAGATTTTGCATGTTGAACTTCTTTGATCCAGTAAATGGAATTTCCAGTTCAAAGGAACATAGGTGGTCGGACTATAAATGCTATCTATTCAGGAACTAACTAAAAGCGTTCCACGCATGTCATGCGGCCACATGACCGTGGAAGCATCTTCGGACAACGCTGGCTCTTCGGCTAACAAACGGAGATGAGCACCGGCCCCTAGAGTCGGACATGACTGCACAAATGTGCGGGGGGAACCTTTACCTTATTCAGGAACTGGGAGAACTGTTGCATGTCATTCAAAGTTACCAATGCTGATTTAGTTCGAACAGTTGCACCCACAAGAAGGCATCACATAGGTATGTTTCCAGAAGCTCAATTCTCCTAAAACAGAGGTGCATATTTTTTGTCAGCTTGAGGGCCACCCCAGACTTTGCACAGAATGTAAGGGCTGCCTTCTGGAAGTGGGCTGGGCCTGTAATTTAGGGATGGGTCAGAGTTGGAAGGGGTCAAATGGGTCCCTGCAAGTCATTTTATTCCAAATCTCTAAAATGCAAAAAAAAAAAAAGTGCTGTAGGTTTGGTTCTACCCACATTGGAGGGCTTTGGGAGCAGCAGAAGGGATGTGGTGGGTACATAAGGACCCTGGGTTGTGATTTTCACCCTTGCCTTCAAAGTGTTGGGAATATCAGGTTTCAACCGTGCATTGTCTCACGAACAAAAGGGGAGGGACTCTTCTGCTGAAACGTGACTTTTAATATGAAGTGTATCTCTGCCATGTTTGTGGGAGGTGCCTGTCGCCTGACTTCCTGTTTCCTCTTTCTCTTTTGGCCCCTCGTGGCCAGTCCTCCATTACTCTTCCAGCATGCACACACACTTTCAGCAGGGCCGCCAAAAGCGGGTCTGGTCAGAATGAAAATACCTCTCACGCACGCACCGGAACTTTTCTACAATGAAACTGCTTGGAACCAAGATCTGCTGAATAAAATGTAAGCTATCTTTATTTTGTTTTTCCACTAATCAATGTGTGAAGACTGCTTTATTTTTCTGAACGTAATCAAGCCTCATGTGCAAGCCCTTTCTGGGATGTTTCTACTCTGCTAAAAATTGCTAAGCGCTGCCTGGAGTTCTGTTACTACATTCCAGACTCCAACACAAAGGTGGCCTCTTATTTAGGATCAAATGAAAGGTGAAACAGGTATCACAACAAAAACATGCATAAACTCCTCTAAACAATTCACGTGGAGTTGTTTGTCTTCTTCTAACAGGAGCATCTGGGGAAGGGTCAAGATGTCAACTGTGTCTGCATGATCAAAGTCCCACCCTTTTTACATTCATTGCCTGCAAGTGATGCACATTCAAAAGGTGCAGGGCTTCCATCATGCAGTCCTGGCCATGAGCTTGACTTTTTCGACTCTCCCCCAACCCCCATGGCCACCCCTGCCTTTTTAGCAGCTGTGACAGCAACAATTAAAATTTCTAGTACTACGATTTTCTTTAATTTCTTTCTTTTTCCCCCCATTGGGCAAGGGGATCTGTATATCCCACTGGATTGAAAGAGTTTTGACTCTGACAGCTGGAATTTGTATTTCTTGAATACAGCAAACCTAGTTAAGGCCAATATTAATCTGTACAGCTATCTAGTAAGACTGGATCTGGATGTCTGAAGGTTCTCTGCCATTCCATTTAACAATGGAACGTGGTGAAGATAGGCTCCACCACCTTCCATCTTCCACCTTCCATCTCCTATCCAGCTTTCTTGCCTGATGAACAGCTGCTAGAAATGTGAAATCTTGCAATGATTGTCTACTAAGATATTGCTTCTTTGGATTTGGGAATTTGGGTGCAGTTCTGCATTGTTCCAGGGGGCGTGGTGGCTCAGCGGGTAAGACACCAGGCTTGTCAATCGGAAGATCGCAAGTTCGGAGGTTCGAATCCCTAGCCCTGTGTGCGGAGTGAGCTTCTGCACTAGCTCCAGCTCTTGCCAACCTAGCAATTCAAAAGCATGCAAATGCAAGTAGATGAATAGGTACCACTTCGGTGGGTAGGTAACAGCGTTCCGTGCGTGTCATCCGGCCTCATGACCGTGGAAGCATTGTTAGTCTTACCACTTCTCCCTAACACATCTCTGAGGCATGTTATTATTTATTTATTTGAATTTACTATAGCCACCCACTCCCATAGATTCTGGGTAATGTTCCATTACTCATGGCACCAAAATCACCCCCCCCCCAAAAAAAGAGCCCTGTTTTCCATTTTTTGTCCTATTAAACTTTTCAGTCTCAGATCCACAGCTCTGCAATCTTCTCAAAACACATGTTTTAAATTGGCAAAGCCAAGTTCCATTGTTACTAGGATAATAACTTAAATATTACTGTCACAATCCCTAGGGGAAAGAAGTTGCCTGTAGAAATTCAATTTGGGGTTTTTTTGGGGGGGGGGTTGTATTTTTAGGTTTGGAGGAGAATGAGAGAGGGAGGGGAAAAAACTCCTCTCGTCTGTGGATTAAAACACCAACTCTTAAATTCTGTAAGAGTGTTCAATCTTCCTGGAACAGCTTGAGGCCACACTAAAAGAGAAATACTGGAGTAGTGTTGTCTTTATGTCTTGCTAAATTTAATAGTGCTAAGAAGACTGAAGTATTTCTAAGAACAGAACTTAACCCTGAAACGGGATGCTTTAAAATCCAAAGAACAGAAGGTAAATATTTTCTCCTGCAGTAGAAGATGTATGCAGTGGTGGGTCACCATCAAGCAGCTTTCCCAAGCTGAGGGACTTCAGATGGGATCAGTTCTGGTGGCAACAAGAGGATTAGGCAACTACAGTGCCAACATGGGCACTTTCACATGGCACCATTTCTATCCCCCAGCTCCTTTAAACCCTTTTGAAGCCAGATGAGTGGTTGTCCTCCCTCTTTGAGACCTCAGAAATGGGGACTGTGGCCTACTGACTCTTGGAAAAGGGACATAGACAGAACTCTTGTCAATTTCACCCAGATTATTTGTCCTTTTTTAACTCTTACAAAGATCTCAGTCTCCAGGTGGAAATCAGGCTGGTCCCCTCTTTGACGGCAGTTAGGAGGATGTCAGAAACCGAATTGTTTCGGTGAGGGTTTTAACTGGACAAGGGGTTTTAGCCATCTCTTCAAAATATCTTATTGTTATTTCTGACTGTTATTTTTACCTTGGTTTACTTTGATTTTATGGTTTATTTTATTTTGTTTTCAATTGTTTCCTGACATTTAAGACTTACTATAGATGTTTTAATGTTTCTACCTTTGGTATGCCACCAAGAGGCCCTTGGATTGCAGCAATGGAATGAATAAATAAATAAATAAATAAATAAATAAATAAATAAAATCAATTCCAGCTGTGTAATCAGAAGGGAGCTTGTGCATCTGTTTGTCACATTTTTCTTTCTTTCTTTCTTTATTAGATTTGTCACCGCCCACCTCCTCCCACCAGAGGGACTCTGGGCAGTTTACAACAACATAATCAATAAAACAATAAATTACAATATGTAAATTACAATATATAAAAATACAATTACAGATAGAAATAAATATAAATAAAGATGAAATACAAATGGCTGAGGATCTAACTCGGTCTTTGGATGCGACGAGCACTCTAGGGCACTAGCCATCCCTAAACATGCCTACTCCTCTCCCCGCCCCAAGCCAGGTGGCAGAGCCAGGTCTTCAGATTCCTCCGGAAGGCCAGGAGCGATTGGGCTAACCTCACCTCCGGGGGTAGAATGTTCCAGAGGGCGGGTGCTACTGCAGAGAAGGCACGCCTCCTGGACCCCGCCAACCGGAATTCTCTTACTGACGGAGTCCACAACATGCCCTCTCTGCAAGATCAGGTGGGATGGGTTGATGTAACGGGGAAGAGGCAGTCCCTCAGGTAACCTGACCCCATGCCATGTCAGGCTTTATTATTTTTTTTTATATATAAATTTTATTAAGATTTTAAATATACAAAGTTAAAAGTTGAAAATGAAACAGAGATAGAAATACAAATTAAAAAGGAAAGAAAAGAAAAGTGTAGTAAAGTAAAAGAAAGAAAGGAAAAACAAACATAGAAATTGGATAACTTCCGATCTATCTATGGTCATAAGAATAAAGAAAAATAGTTTGTTCTTACATGCTGGCTATTCATATAACATTCATATACATTTCTTGTCTAATATATTCTATTTAAATATAATCTAATCATCAAAACCCCATGCAAGCTTTACTCCTCCTGCTTTTTGCAAATAGTCCATCAAAGGCTTCCACTCTTTTAGAAAATAACGGTTTGAATTTTCTTTTAATAAACATGTCAATTTGTCATTTTCTGCCATATCTAGTAATTTCAACATCCATTCCTGTATCGTTGGTAAACTTTGGTTTTTCCAGTTCTGTGCATATAAAAGTCTTGCTGCTGTAATCATGTATTGTATTATTCTAAAAAAATGTTTTTCTATTTTCTATTAAAGCCATGTCGGGCTTTAAAGGTAATAACCAACACCTTGAATTGGACCCGGAAGCAAACTGGCACCCAATGCAGCTCACGGAGCAAAGGTGTTATATGTGCCCTTCTAGGAGCACCAAAGATGGCCCATGCGGCTGCATTCTGGACCAGCTGCAGCTTCCGGATACTCTTCAAGGGTAGCCCCATTTAGGGCCCATTGCAATAGTCTATATGGGAGATAACAAGGGCATGAGTGACTGTTCAAAGGGTCACATGCAAAACAAAAAGTGGTTGTATATTCTCTTAATAGGACTATCATATTTAGGCTGCATAAATCTAGATGACAAGACATGGCAGGAGAGAGATGCAAAAAACTTTCTTTGGTGGCATCTAATGGTTATCTGGAGTTTCACAGCCCAGATATGACAGCTGTACATTTTAGGGATCTGTTACAGAAATATAGGTTAGTTGATGCTGGGAAACAAGAAGCAGGATGAGACAAGCACTCTTGCCAATGGGAAACCAGACCACACACACGTTTATGTCCTACATCTGGAAAGCAGCTGGCAGGAGAGGACTGCCTTAGACTTACATATTTACTGTGGTATGAGCAAGTTGTGTCATGTATTTGTATGCTCGGAATATTAAAAAATGGCTAGTGTTTACGGTATCAGGTTTCACTAAAAAAATCAAAGGAATCTACCTTGCCCATGTAAAAATAAATCCATCATCTATATTAAGAGAACATCTTTCTGAGGTCAATAGAATATCTAGATAATGAAGTGCAGGGTTTTGAGTTTCTAGCAACTTTACATAAGACAAAATGGTTAAAATCTAAGCGGGATGTGCAAGGGAGTTATCTAGCTTGGTTTTGGGACAAGTTGGCAGATATGACAACTGGGTCATATCAGGTATAGTGGAGGAGTGAGGTTGCACCTAGGACCTTCCCAAGGATGGCCAGGAAGCAAATAACTTGGGATTTCCCATTTTTGGAAATACTGAATCATCTAGTTGGTGTGATAGGTCAACCTTGTATTTTATGCAAGAAATCCAGAATGGGGGTATCTCCAGCAAATGGCTTCCAGTCTCTGCCTCAAGGCCACCAGAGAAATTGAGACCACCATCTACATTATCAAGATCTTTCTCATGACATCTTTCCATACAGAGCAGGGACATCCATCCATCCATCCATCCATCCATCCATCCATCCATCCATCCATTCATTCATTCATTCATTCATTCATTCATTCATTCATATTTATATTACCGCCCATCTCCCCCATCGGGGGACCCTGGACATCCAACAAGCCATGTGTGGGAGTGCTGAAGACAGACTGGACTTGGGAAGAAAATTGAAGTCTATAGGACCTCAACTCTGTTGTCCTTCAGAAAAGTCCTAAAGTCCTGAATTTTTCAACAGGCCCTGGGATGTGTGTTTTGTGGCACTGCTTGGTCTTTGTTGTGTTGTATTGCTCTTTCTCCAAAATGGGTAGATGATATTTTTCTTATTCTTGGCTACATGGTGTCTGTTTTTAACTTAAAAAAACATTTCTACATCACCTAGAATTGCTTCAACAATTGAGGGGGCTAATACATTGATTAAATGAATAATCATCTAAATCAATCAATCAGGGGACCATTCTCTAACCTTTCAAGAGGCAGCAGAAACATTTCTAGGCAAGACAGATTGCCAAATGAAAATAAAATGCAGTGTTATTTATTTATTTGTTTGTTTATTTATTTATTTATTTATTTATTTATTTATTTATTTATTTATTACATTTATATCCCGCCCATCTCCCCCACAAGGAGGGACCCTGGGCAGTTCACAACAAATTCAAAACAATTAAAACAATAAATATCAATAATAAACAATACAAAATTACACACACACACACACACACACACATATATATACACACACACACACACACACACACACACATATATATACAGCATCATACAATTTGATCCAAAAGTGGTAGATCTTATTCAACTGATCAACAAGGCTGGTCGAAACAGATCTAAGGGGCCAGCCAACCCCAAGACTGGCTATTCCCCTCCCCTCCCCATGCCTGATGACATAGCCAGGTCTTCAAGTTTTTCCTAAAGTCCAGGAGAGAGGGGGCCGATCTTATTTCCCGGGGAAGAATATTCCAAAGGGCAGGGGCTACTGCAGAGAAGGCACGCCTCCTAGACCCTGTCAGGTGGAACTCTCTTGCCGACGGGGTTCGTAGCGTGCCCTCTCTGCAGGACCGGGTGGGACGGGTTGATTGAACGGGGATGAGCCGGTCCTTCAGGTAACCTGGACCCATGCCATGTAGGGCTTTAAAGGTAATAACCAACACCTTGAATTGAATCCGGAAGCAAACTGGGACCCAATGCAGCTCACGGAGCAAAGGTGTTATATGTGCCGATCTTGAGGCACCTAAAATGGCCCGCGCGGCCGCATTTTGAACCAGCTGAAGCTTCCGGATGCTCCTCAAGGGTAGCCCCATGTAGAGCGCATTACAATAGTCTATCTGGGAGATGACCAGGGCATGAGCGACTGTTCTTGTTGTTATCCACAAGAAAGGTGAATAGAACCCCAAACTGAATTCCAGAAGGCATCACCACTGAGCTGCTGTTAACTGTTCATTAGAAGTAGATAATGCCACCCCACTGAGAAGCAAAGAGCTAGTGGGCAGTTTTTTGCCAAGGCTTTATGAAACATAATTTAAATTGCCTGGTGAGAGATGGCAATTGCAAGCCACAGTAATCTACCTTGACAGCAGTTCCTTATTTGCAGGAATTAGGAGCTCAGTTCATTAACGAAGAGTTTTCTCCTTTACGGGGACCAATTTATTTTTCACTGATGTTGGTATTTCAAAACTTGGCCTGAGAAAATGTCAGGACTAATACAGAGGAGTGCCAGCCAAACATTCTGGATTACCGCTCCCTTAATTCATGTGCATTGGGCACACTGATTGAGGTTTATGGCAATTATACTTTGAAACATTTGGGATGCACCACGTTTTATAACCTGGTATACTGAGATATACAGATCTGTGAATTTTACCCGGTGCTTCCTTTTCCAAGAAAAAGGAAGAAACAGCCCTTGGTTAACCACAGTGTTTAAAGCAGGTTAACCCCCAACCAAACTTCTCAAACAGCCCCACATCCCGTCACTCTCCTCTGGTGTTTGCATGGCAGTGTTCTATTTTTATAGTATGTTAAATCAACACAGTTCATTTCCAACAGCTCCCATGTCCATATATAACAGTCTGTTAGAATAATTTATTGCTTATCCATTTTTTTTGCCATTGAGCAGTCTTCAGTGATCCAAAATGGTTTGCTGTTTTGTGTATGCAATTAAAACATCCCTTGACCATACAGTTGGGGTCAGCTGCATCTAATGTTCCTAAACTATTAATATCATCAGAAAAAACAATCTCTCTACCTTCCTAATCATACCGTTAGTTTTTATTTAGAGTCAAAAGGTTGCATTAAAATAGATCTGAGTAATTTGCAGGTAATTTGGAATAATGAGTTGGAATGTCCTGTTTTAACAAATCAGTGGATCAGGGTCTTAAAAATGCTAAATTAGTTCTGTACCAGCTTAAAATAAGATTAATTCAACACAAGATTGAGTGTATTTTTGGACTGTCTTTGATAACTCAGAGGAAGTTTAGCAAGAGTTGGGTTTCTACCTCTGTAGGCTGGAAGTGCAATGTGGTGGGAGGGATTATGATCCAAAGGTTTGGGGCTCATTCTACATTGACGTGGCTATGAATTCATACTCATAGGGGCTTGGGGAAAAAAATGAAGGTCAAAGATGTGAATGTGATCTTGACTTATATTCTGAAAATTTGGAACCTACTGAAGTATGAAGAACTGTGGATTCATCATACTAAGATAGTTTGCCTGCAATGAAGAATCAGAAGTTTATCTGTTTTAAATCATGGTTTGAAGACACATATCTCCTATCTCCATATCTCTTGAATAAACTTTCTACTAATCAGTATGATTCTATGTGATAAAGTTTTAATTTGGTAGGTAAGATTTGAGTTAGGACCAACCTCCCTTCCCTTCCCTTCCCTTCCCTTCCCTTCCCTTCCCTTCCCTTCCCTTCCCTTCCCTTCCCTTCCCTTCCCTTCCCTTCCCTTCCCTTCCTTCCTTCCTTCCTTCCTTCCTTCCTTCCTTCCTTCCTTCCTTCCTTCCTTCCTTCCTTCCTTCCTTATTCATGTTAGCTTCTGCTTTATTTCATTCCCTTATTGCACCTGGTTATTGTTTTCTTTTTCTCTTCGATCATAAGAAGTGATTTTAAAAAAACAGTCATTCTTGCTTGTTTTGTTGTTTGGGAGGGAATGTAGAAAAAGTGCCCCATAGAACTTACCCAACCAGAGAGAGATGTCCTAGCCAAAGGTCTTAATTTTGCCATCACTCCCAAGCAAGTTCCAGTTGTGGAGCTCATTACAGCCACAGAATCTGCCATCCACAACAACCACCTACCTTTTGAAGAAGCAGAACAACTCCGGCTTAAAATATCTGCAGCTCTGTCCAGTGCTCAACCTCCTCCCCCCAACCTTACCGTCCAAGAGAGGAGAGCCCTGACAGCCCTCAGCAAAGATGAAACCATCACCATTTTACCTGCTGACAAAGGAAGATGTACAGTGGTTCTAAACACTGCAGACTACCACAATAAAATTACCTCACTTTTGGAGGATCACCATACATATGAAAAACTGAAAAGAGACCCCACCAACAATTACAAGAAAAAGGCAATAGACAGTTTGAAACAATTGGAACATGATGGCTCCATCGATAGGATTACCTACCACCGTCTGTATCCTGGAGAAGCCATCCCCTGCATCTACGGACTTCCTAAGATCCACAAGGAAGGAACACCCCTCCAACCCATAGTCAGCAGCATCAATTCGGTAACATACAACATTGCCAAACACCTCTCTACCATACTAGCACCTCTAGTTGGACACTCTGAACACCACATCCATAATTCGGAAGAATTTGTTTCCAAAGCAAAGATCCTGAAACTGGATACAGATGAAACTATGGTCTCCTTTGATGTGTCCTCCCTTTTCACCAGCATCCCCACCACTCATGCTCTATCCGCTGTCAGGAAGAGACTAGAAGAGGACAGCACCCTGGAAAGGAGAAGCCATCTCAACCCAAACCAGATCTGCCATCTTCTGGACCTGTGTCTTAACACCACTTATTTCACATACAGAGGTGACTTTTACAGACAAAAACACGGCTGTGCCATGGGTTCTCCTGTGTCACCCATTGTGGCCAATTTATACATGGAAGAAGTGGAGAAGAAAGCACTCAACACATTCCAGGGAACGGTGCCCACCCACTGGTTTAGGTATGTGGATGACACCTGGGTCAAAATCAAGGCCCAGGAAGTACAGGCCTTCACGGACCATATAAACACTATAGATGCCAACATTAGCTTCACCAGAGAAGACACCAAGGACAACAGACTGGCATTCCTAGACTGTGAAGTCCTCATTGGGACCGGTGGCAAGCTAGAAATAGGGATCTACAGGAAACCCACACACACAGATCAATACCTGATGTTTGACTCCCACCATCCACTGCAGCACAAACTAGGAGTCATCAGGACATTGTCACACAGAGCAGAAACCATCCCCACCTCCATGGATTCCAAAAAGAATGAAAAGCAGCATCTGAGAACAGCTCTGCAGGCCTGTGGATATCCAAATTGGGCCTTCACTAAATCTAAGTCTACCAGACCTAAAACAGCGACAGATAGGGCTGAGACTCAGAGTAAACGGAAGAACCTGGTCATTCCTTACATGGCTGGCGTGTCTGAAAAGATAAAACGGATATTTGGCAAACACCACATACCTGTATATTTCAAACCCACCAACACACTGAGACAGAGGCTTGTACACCCCAAAGATCAAACTCCAAAACACAAGGAAAGCAATGTAGTGTATGCAATCCAGTGCAGTGAGGAGTGCTCTGAACTCTACATTGGAGAAACCAAACAACCTTTGTACAGGAGGATGGCCCAACACAGGAGAAGTAACACCACAGGACCAGAGTCAGCAGTTTATCTTCATCTAAAGGAAAAAGGACACTCATTTGAGGACATTAATGTTCACATTTTAGACAGAGAAGATAGGTGGTTTGAGAGAGGGGTCAAGGAATCCATTCATGCCAACTTGGAAAATCCTTCCTTGAATAGAGGTGGGGGCCTCAGGCATAACCTTTCCCCTATCTTCCTTCCTGCTTTGTCTTCTGTGCCTAGGAAGATTAAGACCATTTCACAAGCTCAACAGCAGCAGGGTAATCTTAACGATCCTCCTTTAGATGATAAAGGGACTTAGAAACAAACATCTCAAAATAACCATGACCTAGCCCCAGGTGCAAGGTCACACAGCCAGCCTAGAAACATATTTAAGGATTCCCTTACTAACTTTACTCAGACTGAAGAAGCTCCTTGGATAAGGAGTGAAACGTTTCCACTAAGAAAATAGAAATCCAGTTGACATGATTCAAGCTACAGACAATTCCACCTGGATGACTGAGAACCTTCATAGACATATGCCCCATAGAAAATATAATTTGTCCCAAGCCTTCTTCCCACTTTTCATTGGCTGGCTGCCTGACCCTCCCATTGTCCTTCAAACAAAGACAGCACATTTTAAAAGTCTTTATCCTCCATTTCAGAAGGTCTTCTTGTCCCCAATACCAACTGAACTTACAACTTCTGTTATGACTACAGAGATGCTTAGCAAACCTTCGCTGATCTAAATAGCTAAGCAGAGTCAATCCTAGTTAATCCTTGGACAGGAGCCTTCTAGAAAATTCTGGGGTGAAGACTAGACTAGAAATCAAAAACCCTTCCCAGAAAAAAGCAACAAGAAATCATTTCCATCCACATCGCTGCCAAGAAAACGATATAGAAGTGTCTTGTAAGTCACCAGGAGATAAGCTGGACTCAGAGATTACTTAACTTCATAGTTGTTAGAATACCCACTGTGGTTGAATAGATACTCTTTTTGAAGAAAGACAGCCTCAGTGGTTAGTGCAAAGGGAATGAAAATATTATAGATAGATAGATAGATAGATAGATAGATAGATAGATAGATAGATAGATAGATAGACAGACAGACAGACACATACATACATACATACATACATACATACATACATACATACAGTATGTGTATATATGTGTGTGTGTATGTATGTATGTATGTGTGTATATATATATATGTATATATATATACACAAACACACATACACTGTATGTGTGTGCCTGTGTCTGTGTGTGTCTGTGTGTCTGTGTGTGTGTCTGTGTGTCTGTGTGTCTGTGTGTCTGTGTCTGTGTCTGTGTCTGTGTGTGTGTCTGTGTGTGTGTCTGTGTGTGTGTCTGTGTGTCTGCGTCTGTGTCTGCGTCTGTGTCTGTGTGTGCGTCTGTGTGTGCGTCTGTGTGTGCGTCTGTGTGTGCGTCTGTGTGTGCGTCTGTGTCTATGTCTATGTCTATGTCTATGTCTATGTCTATGTCTATGTCTATGTCTATGTCTATGTCTATGTCTATGTCTATGTCTGTCTATATATGTCCCGGTGGTGGTAGAGGCACTTGGGGCTGTGACTCCTAAGCTGGAAGAGTGGTTCCAACAGATCCCAGGAGCAACATCAGAGCTCTCTGTCCAGAAGAGTGCAGTGCCAGGAACAGCTAAGATACTGCACAGAACCCTCAAACTCTCAGGCCTCTGGTAGAGGACCCGAGGTTGAGGAAGACACATACCACCCATAGGGGTGAGAAAATAATTAAGTGTTCCTTCTCATGGACAGAACACATGAAATCCCTCCTTCAAATTATGGTAATGTGCAGTCTAGTAAATATGTTTACAGAATAGCTGGTGTTTGTGCTTGTGTTTCCACAATATCCATCAGCATATTGTCTAATGTCATTCTGGGTTCAGATGCCCACAATAACAGTAGGCAATATGATGCTAAACTTGATTAACTTTGACCTTAGTTAGTCAGTTTTGGTTTAGCTATTCTGCAAATCTGTCCTTTTGGCTTAGTTGTATTTTATGAAATGAAATCCTGGGTTAGTTCAGAACCAGATCAAAGGTGTCCATTGGGTGGTAAAAAAAGCCAAGAAAGTGGCCATGGTATTATCTGTTTCCATTCCTTAGTTACAGCTATCCAAGTATATTATGTTTAGCAATGCTTCAGGGGAGGTCTCATACATTTGGATGCATGCTGAAACAAATAATGTCTCCGGTTGGACCCACCCACCTTCCATGGGGACCTGCTGATTTTGGACAACAGGGATTAAATGAGGAACCTTCGCATTGAATGAAATGCATATAAGTCTGAAATTTCCCATAGCTGGGGTACATGAAGTCCAAACATCCACCTTAGAAACCAACACACAATGATTCTGTGTGTTCTGAAACCTAGTTCTTTTCCCTAATTTTGCAAGCTTTGTAAGCCAATAAACTACTAAGCTAATGTTTCCATGTAATACCAAGAGACAGGTATTTTGGTTGCATTACATGTACTGTATATATGTCAGTCTTTTTTTCTTCTTTTTCTCCAGTAGCAAGCCTCACACATAAAAAACAGGGGGAGCTTCCATCTCACCATTGCAGCCACCATCTTGACATTTTTGACCATGCCCTGTGGATACCCCTAAACTCCATCCAGCCAGAGAAACAAACAAAGAAACAAACAAACAAAATGTCCACAATTGTTCGTTTATTTATTCATTAAAAAAGAAGAAGTCTGATATGACTTGGGATGGTCACCAGTTCTTATTTCTATTTCATGGGGCTCTTATGGTGATAACATGCAAGGAGACCCCACCAAACTCTGTGCAAACCATGAAACGCTGACTGGGTTGGGAACAGGATGGAGAGAACTTCAGGGGGAGATGGCCAAAGTAAATGTTAGCAGGACAAATATTTGTTCTGTGGTTAGCTGCAAGTCGGGAAAAGCCTTTAGTATCTAATTCTGCTGTGTAGATTAAGGGGTGCAGACAGTGGTCATGTCAGAGCTAGGCAGAAGTGAACTCCAAGCTCAATCATTGGCTAATGACCAGCCAAGAAGCAATCATGGTGTAAGACGGTGAGGGTTATTCCACGCATTTTCTCTGTAGGTGGTTATAAACTTGGAGCCTGATTGCTAATGATAATGTCCACAAAAATGAATTTCTCCAGACTAGCAGTCGAATTAAATTTAACTGAATGTCTGACATGATTAAGAAAACCTTGGGAGGAACAAAATATTCTTTGTCAAAACAAACACACACACACACACACACACACACAAGGAGTGCACCTGATGCTTACTCAAGTGGTTTCATCAGTGACTTGCCCAATGTTTTAAAATAACATTCATAAGGATAAACAAACCCACTACTATGGGAATGAATAGATAGATACATGTATTAATAATGAGATGTGTTCCTTGTATCTCTGAGCAACAAAGGGTCACCTAGAAGTACTTTGAAGAGAAATTATTTCTGGTGTATTTACACTTTTTTTTTTAATCCGTTCAATCGTGTCCGATTCTCGGAGACTGCCTGGACAAGTCCTTGCAGTTTTCTTGGCAGTTTTTCAGAAGTGCTTTGCCATTGCCTTCTTCTTAGGGCTGAGAGAAGGTGCCTGGCCCAAGGTCACCCAGCTGGCTTCGTGCCCAAGGCAGGACTAGAACTCACGGTCTCCCGGTTTCTAGCCTGGTGCCTTAACCACTACACCAAACTGGCTCTCTTACACATCTTAAATGAGCTCAATTCCTGGTAACTTTATGGACACAACTGTTTATTTACTTATTTATTTATTTTCTATCCCGCCTTTATTATTTTTATAAATAACTCAAGGCAGCGAACATACAGAATACTCCTTCCTCCTCCTATTTTCCCCACAACAACAACCCTGTGAGGTGAGTTGGGCTGAGAGACAGGGAAAGGTGGTTGCCACTGCTTTCTTCCAGGACGATTTTTCAATTTACTAGTACAGCATAAAACTCTGGAGTCTCCTTGTGGTCTCCCGTCCAAGTGTGAATTAGTTTTCATCTTGCATAATTTCAAGGCTCAGGCAGAGTCAACCAGGGGCTCTTAGCTACTGAGACATTTACCCATTTACATGTAGAGAATAAGAGATAGGAAAGCATCAAGGTCTGATTAGCAGCAGCATCATTTCTCTGTTAGGTCCTAAAAGAGGGTTAGTTGCAAGCGCAGTAACCTTAGAGTTTTGGGGATCCTGGGTGACAGTGTCATTGGGGGCTTCCATGGAAGATTGATTTTTGTAACCTATCAACAGCTAACCCGTTCTGATATATCTGCTTTTCTGCTAGGTTTTCTCAACTCATGACGCATCCATAAAAGTGAATATAAATATGACAGGCAGCTAGTGTGGCGTAGTGTTTAAGTTGCAGGTCTAGAAGTGTGGGGAGATCCGGGTTCTGTTCCCTGGCCTCAGCCCTGGAAGATCTTTGGGGCATTTTGGGCCAGTCCATTCCTCTCAACCCAAGTGTCAATGTAATGTGGTCTTGAAGGTACTGGAATAACAGTGAGGAACTGCAGGTTCTAGTCCGCCCTTAGGACTTAGGCACAGAAAATAGCTAGGTGACCTTCAACCAATCCTGTTTTCTCAGCCTGAGACTAAGTCAAAAAACATCTCTCTACTACCAAGCTACACTAGACCCGCCTGATAGATTACAGTTGATAACCTTTAATGGAAAGGCCTTCATTCTACAGCGGATGTATTTGGTTAACAACAACAACAACAACAACAACAACAACAACAATAAATGCATATGTAATATTTGAGAGCCAGTGGTTAAAGGCACCAGGCTGGAGATTGTGAATTCTAGTCCTCCTTAAACGAGAAGCCACTTGGGTGACCTTGGGCCAGTCACTCTCTTTCAGCCCTAGGAAGAAGGAAAGGAAAGAAGGAAGACCACATTAAACTTAGAGTACTAAGTATTAAACTTAGAGTGGTTCAGAAAGCCACAGAAATACAAGGCAATGCAAGCAATAAATAAAATAAAAACTATACTATTACATTATATTCATTAATTAAATTGTGGTGTGTGTATGTGTTTGTGTGTGCACGCGCCTTTGAATCAGTGTTGACTCCTGGTGACTGCCTGGACCAGTCCCTGCAGTTTTCTTGGCACGTTTTTTTGGAAGTGGTTTGCCATTGCCTGCTTCTTAGGGCTGAGAGAGAGTGACTGGCCCAAGGTCACCAGCTGGCTTTGTGCTCAAGGCAGGACTAGAACTCACAGTCTCCTGGTTTGCCATTGCCTGCTTCTTAGGGCTGAGAGAGAGTGACTGGCCCAAGGTCACCAGCTGGCTTTGTGCTCAAGGCAGGACTAGAACTCACAGTCTCCTGGTTTCTAGCCTGATAACTTAACCACTACACCAAACTGGCTCTCAAAATATGGAATATTGTGCTATAATTCTAGAATGATCACTCCTTTCCTACAAGAATAGAAAATGAGGCTCTCACTTCTGCTGAAATGACTGCATGATGATGATGATGATGATGATGATGATAGTAATACAAATTAATAAGGCTGTGAATGCTTTGAAAATAGAAAAACAGAAAAAAGAAGAACTTTGGCGCTTGCATAAGCACAACACCTCTCTGTTCTTCGTTAAAGCAGCCCAGCTTTTGGAGATTTCTGTCTGATCCTAAAAGAGATGGTGTTGCTTTAACAAGTTGACTATTAAGAGACTGGGACTCTTAAAGCCGATTTTTCAGACTTCCAAGTCCAAAAGTCAGCCTGCTTTAATTAATAGCAGAGAAGTGCTATATTTGCACTTGGCTAATGTCCAAAGCCCTTCTTTCAAATCAGTTTTGAAGCAAGCACAGCCCTACAAATTAGCATTAGGGTACTTTGGTATTAACTTCTACAAACTGGTTGATTCAGCTCTGTAGGCAAAAGAAAAACAGGTGAGCTGAATGATCATAATGATAAATCTTAGGACAATGCAAATAAATTGAATTGATATGTGACATACACTGCAAGGAAATGGGGACTGAATGTTTGCATGCATGGCATTTATTATATTTGCAATATTCTATAACAAATCTCTGTCCTTCCAGCCCTTCCCCAGCTGAATTTCTGGCTTTTCCCCCCAGTTTTGCTATATGCTATAGTGACTGGATATTTTATATTTCAAAGCATGAGCTTTTTTCCCTTCTTTTTCTGACAGTTTCTGTTAGTTTCAATTATGACAATAGTGTGTGTTGGGGGGGGGGTCTCCTTCTCCTCTTCTTCCTCCAAAATTCTGGAGATTTTACTTCAACACCCATTTCCATGTGTTTTAATAAACAAGCCTTGTAAACTTAGCAAAATTAATGGGCTGCACTGAACCTTAGCAGTAGCAATCAGGCACTTGGATCAGGCCAGCAGCGCCTAAGGAAAAGAAATGCTTACCAGAGACCTGAAAGTGTTAACCTCAGGAATGCAACCTTAGAGTCTGTTCAGTGGCTGGGACTGCCAACATCTAGCATTGGGAGTCAACATGTATTCAGATAACAGATGAGCAAAAATAACAACTGAATTGTAGATTTTAAGGCCCTTTGTTTAGGAAAGGGTTCCATTGTATACAGAAGGGTGATTTCATTGTTTCCACCCCTATTATAATTTTAATATGCAAACCAAAATAGCCCAATTTGTAAGTTAACCTTATCAGTTATTGAGATTATAATGATCTATTAAGTGGCTGTTAGTTGACTGTAATTGTAATGGAAGTAATGGCTTGCATTAATCTGTAAGGAGGGCTTGTAAGCCCACCCCTCTCCAGACTGTTAGCTCATTGGTCTCCGGTACCATATCTGTCAATCAATCAGTTTAGACTTCAGTGTGATTGCCGCCACCTCTTCTTCTACTTTGTCAGTTTGAGAATGACTTTGACCTGTAGACCTCATGGTTGGACCATTATTTAACTAATGGACTTCGGAATTCAGTTCCATGGACCAACACAACTTTTTTTGACATAAATAGAGTGACCAATTATGCATTGCTGAACTCCCAAAGAGCCTAGAAAATGAGAGGCATTTGCATGACATTTGACTATGCTAATTCATCTGCATAGATGCAAAATTAGAAGTGAGTAATTGCAATAACTGAAGTAGCAATGAAACCCAGTGGAGAAGACTAGGACTATATGACATGCCTCCTGCTGGTGATCAATTTGCTGGGAGATGGCGTTTTCCCAGCCTCTGACATGTCTTCTAAAGGTGCTATATTTTAAAACTGGACTGCCCTTTCACTAAAATTATTCTCACCTGGAGTGGTAGATGTTCCTGAGGTTTTCTCAGACTTCCCTTGGGGATTGCAACACTCATGGGATGGGAGAAGACCAGGAGATTAAATAGTCACAGAGGGAAAGAATGACACTGCTCCTCACCTTTTCCTACCTGTCCAAATGGCATTTGATGCCCCTACTTTTCAGTGGAAGGACTTCATGATCCATTGGAAATCAAGAACAAAAGGGCAATCTCCAAAAAAGTGCCTGGAGGGAAGTCACTTACAGTTTCTTCCCTGCAGCTCCCAGCCAATGCTGAAGAGATTATCAAACCTGTCCTCATAGTTATTATTTTGGCATAAGTATAATTGGATGACTCTAGTAGATGCTGTTAAGTTGCTAGTGGAGAAATAATCAAAGGAAACTGGTCCTTACAATAACAGGCAAGTGGAAAACCTCAGCATGATATTCCAATACTCAACAGTACTGGAGAATCTGTTTTCCTGGAGCATCTGACCGGCTACTAGCAAGCAGTGGTTCTCCTCCTTCCTCCAGGGCTGGTTCTAGTCAGTGATGGTGGGGAGAAGAGGTCTAGTCCCAGGACCCTCCATTGTGGGTTGACTGAGAGCTCCACCCCTCCCCACTCCTATTTAACATCTACATGAAGCTACTGGGTTAGGTCATTCACTGGCAAGGTGTAAAATACCATCAGTATACTGATGACGGCTTTATATGTCTGCTCTTGATGATCCAAGTGATGATCTCAAGGTTCTCTCTCAGTGCCAGGGGGCTGTGAAGGTCTGGATGAGGACAAACAGGCTTTGACTCAACCTCGCAAATCCTAGTGGTCATGGGTTCTAAGGCCCCCCCAGTTCTGTTGATTTATCATCTTAGACTCTGGATGGGATAGCACTCCCCCAGACAGAACCGGTTGCACAATTTGGGGGTCCTTCTCACAGCTCCTGCTTGAGAAGCAGGTAGCAGCTTTGGCCAATAGGACCTTTGCACAAATCTATCCTGTGTGCCAATTGTGTTCTTTCCTGGAACAGGAGGGTCTGCTCACTGTCACTCCGTATTGCTGTGTTCCCAGCCCAGCAGGGTTGTGTAGGTTCTTTGGGATTCAGAAGCAATGATCACACCTGTATGAATACTTAAGGCTTTATTCCAAGGTAATATAAGAAAATAAGATAATTACATAACATGAGACAGTAACCAGAGAACCGTAACACAAGACAGCAATTAGAAATATTCAAGAATACAATAGGAAAAAGAGAGAAGGACTTTACAGCCCTTCAACAAGTCAAGGAACCCTAGAGAGATGACAGCATGTGGGCTCCTTCAAAGCCAATAAACATGCAGCACCCTCTCAGTTAGGTCTGCATTGAAGTTCCATTCTATGGGGGGGGGGTTGATTAGCTTATATAGGCTCTGAACCATAATTAAGCAGGCCTGCTTTTCAATAGACTTATACTACTGGATTTTACTGAGGACAAGGAGGACAAGTCTGTTGGATCTTGGAATGCTTTGCCCTTCTGCCAAGAATGGCAGGACTTATATTTATACCAGGTGGCGATGAGACCATCTCAAAGTTAAGGAGTATGTGTTTCTTCGGGGCAATTGGACTGAAGATGAGAAAGATCATCCTACTTACACAGGTATCTCACCAAGGACAAGGCAGAACAAAGTATGACCCACGTATGACCCTTTAGTGACGATAAATAAATGCCTGCTTAATTCTGCACTACAAAACTGAATATGTCAATGAAGGTTCTCAGTCATCCAGGTGGAACAGTCTGTGGCTTGAATCATGTCAACTGGATTTCTATTTTCTCAGTAGAAATGTTTCACTCCTTATCCAAGGAGCTTCTTCAGTTAATACTGAAGGTAAAGGTAAAGGTTTCCCCTGCACAGTCATGTCCGACTCTAGGGGCCGGTGCTCATCTCTGTTTCTTAGCCGAAGAGCCAGCGTTGTCCGAAGACGCTTCCACGGTCATGTGGCCGGCATGACGCATCCGGAACGCTGTTACCATCCCACCGAAGTGGTACCTATTTATCTACTTGCATTTGCATGCTTTCAAATTGCTAGGTTGGCAAGAGCTGGGGCGAGTGTGGGAGCTCGCTCCGTCATGCGGGGCTAGGGTCTCGAACCTCTGAACTTGTGATCTTCCGATCGACGAGCCTAGTGTCTTACCCGCTGAGCCACCACGCCATTACCATTACATAAAAATATAAAACCATATAGAGTTCTACATTCTATGCACCTAAGGAAAGATATACACATCACTATCCAATTACTCCTTGCCAGTCTTCTGGTGGGACCACCAGCACACACACAACCATACCTTAATCACCTCCCAGCTGGACTACAGCAATGTGGTGTACATGGGGCTACTTTTGGAGAGCATTCAGCATCTGCAGCTGGTCTGGGATGCACTGCCGCAGGCAGTTTTGGGTGTACCACGGTACACCCAAGTAACACCACTGCTTTGTGAGTAGGCTTCCATGTGCAATTTAAGGTGCTGCTGGTTACCTATAAAGCCTTACGTGGCATAGGTTCAGCCTCTCCCCAATGGTTTCTATCCATCCCACCAGATCCATCTGGGTGGGTATGCTTCAGACCCTGTGAAACATTGCCATCTAGTGGGACCTAAGAAGTGTGTGTTCTCTGTTGCAGCATATGCCTTCTGGAACAGCATGCCCCCTGAGATCTGGATGGCCCTGACCCTTTTAGCCTTCTGGAAGGCCTTGAAGATCTGGCTTTTTCTACAGGTATTGGGGCTAGATAGTTAACTGAGCCCAGCATGTATCAGGTTATGAATAGTGATTGTGATAATTTTTAGAGCTCTTGGTTGCACTGTAACCTTGCTTTTTTATTAAAAAAAAGTCATGTACTATTGCGTCTTTAAATATCTTATTGTGAGCCACCTAGAGTCAGTAAGTGAGATGGGTGGCTTTATAAATCTATAGACAAATAAATGACTTATTTTATTGTCCTGTGCTCTGTGAAATAGATGGCAACAGCACAGACAAAGAATCAGTCAACTAGTAAAAAAAGGCAACATCTTCAGTGCGAAAAGGGAGTGGACTTGCTCTCTGTTTATATACCATGGCTTGTCCTGCTTGTTGCACCCCCAGTCTTCGCCTGGCATAGCTTCAATATCACTGACCACAAAAGCATCTCCCTCTTTGCCAAAATCTTCATCTTCCTCTTTACCATCTTGAGCCAGATGACATAGTTTAGAAATGATCTCCTCCCCAATATCCCGTATATTCTGCTCAATAACTTGAATGTACTCTGAGAGGCATGGTGGCTCAGCGGGTAAGACGCCACAGGCTTGTCGATCGGAAGATCGCAAGTTCGGAGGTTCGAATCCCTAGCTCCGTGTGACGGAGTGAGCTCCCGCACTAGCCCCAGCTCTTGCCAACCTAGCAATTCGAAAGCATGCAAATGCAAGTAGATGAATAGGTACCACTTTGGTGGGTAGGTAACAGCGTTCCACGTGCATCATGCGGCCACATGACCGTGGAAGCGTCTTCAGACAACGCTGGCTCTTCAGCTAACAAACGGAGATGAGCACCGGCCCCTAGAGTCGGACACGGCTGCACAAATGTGCGGGGAGAACCTTTACCTTTACCTTTTTACTCTGAGAGGATCTCTTTAAAGGACTGCTTACACTCACCATGAAACTCCAAGAAAATCTCTTTAAAATCTTCCATTTTCAGGCAGTAGATTATGGTGCCCCTTAGCTGCTTAACTCACAGTAAATGGGAGTTAACAAGTTAATATGTTGATACAAAGTTTTTGCATGAAATTGAATCAATACTAACAAGCAGATCTCAAGGAAAGTGGACAGAAAACTAAGAATTAAAAATGAGAAATCCAACGTGTAGGAAAATATTCAATCCTTCAAATTCAGTACAAAAATATTAACATGAAGGCAATTATTTACTCTCAATCTTCCTTAATCCTTACACGGGAAAGCAAGCCAAAGCTTTAAAAGATTTTTAAAAGTAATCCAGAAATAACGATAAGCACCAAGAGAGTCCGTTTCTTCTTACTGTAAAAAGCCTCTCTTAGGGTTCAAAACTTAAAAATATAAATTGGCTGTTTTAGAAATGAGAAGGCAGGACTTACTGTCCCTTTAAAGGGGCTGCAGCACGGCTCGGAAAAGATGAAATCCCAGCCTCCCAGCGAAGTCTTTACCCATCGATCACGCACTCTGTCCACGATCTTATGGCTACAACTCGCCATCCAGAGGACAAGTGGGTTGATTCCAAGCTTTTTCCTTAATCTGGAAAAAACTCTTGGCTACAGGAGAAACCAGCCTGAGCCCCAAAAAAATGCCACGAAACCAGTTCTGCCCGCGGATCTTGCGGGAACAGCTGCTCAGTCCGCCATATTCTCATCGGAAGCCCAGCCTTTGGATTTCCTGATGGTGACCCATCCCAGTACTAACCACACCCACCGCTTAGCCTCGGTTCCAGACAAAGTCAGCTAAATGCTACATCAGCTGAGATTTCAGATAAATACAGTTTCACTTTAGTTGTTTCCCACGGTTCCCTAAAGATTATTTTACCGCCACTTTGCAAAGCCGAGTTTGAAGCTTAACCCTTTAGCAAGACTTCTGTTCTCTGAAATTTAATTAGCTCACCGTCTGTCTCCCTGTTTGAAGAGGGGTTGAATGAGATAAAGTTTTATCCTCAACTATGCTCAGTGTTTGATAGGAGGTTGAAGAAAGAAATCTAAACAAACACTAAAAGAAACCCAGAGGCATACTAACGATAATTAAAACAGAGTGGGTCAAATCTACCACCGTATTATTGGATGATAACAGATCCTGATTGCAACAATTCTGGGGAATTGTGAGATGACTGCAAAAAGTCATGCATGGGAAAGGAAACTGTCAACTCTGTAAGGCTTATTTCCAACTGAAACTGAAGAGAGGAAGGAAGGAAGGAAGGAAGGAAGGAAGGAAGGAAGGAAGGAAGGAAGGAAGGAAGGAAGGAAGGAAGGAAGGAAAGAAAGAAAGAAAGAACGAACTATTTAAACCTACCTTTTGCTTTCAATGCTGGAGATAGCTGCAGAAATTCTCCTCTACTGTTGGCAATAGAATCCAGGAACATTTTTAATAGCCATTGGGAGAAACATGAGCAAATGCTTCATGCTGTGCTCTTGAGCAATCTAGCCCAACCTGTGGCTTGAATCATGTCAACTGGATTTCTATTTTCTTAGTGGAAACGTTTCACTCCTTATCCAAGGAGCTTCTTCAGTCTGAGTAAAGTTAGTAAGGGAATCCTTAAATATGTTTCTAGGCTGGCTGTGTGACCTTGCACCTGGGGCTAGGTCATGGTTATTTTTGAGATGTTTGTTTCTAAGTCCCTTTATCATCTAAAGGAGGATCGTTAAGATTACCCTGCTGCTGTTGAGCTTGTGAAATGGTCTTAATCTTCCTAGGCACAGAAGACAAAGCAGGAAGGAAGATAGGGGAAAGGTTATGCCTGAGGCCCCCACCTCTATTCAAGGAAGGATTTTCCAAGTTGGCATGAATGGATTCCTTGACCCCTCTCTCAAACCACCTATCTTCTCTGTCTAAAATGTGAACATTAATGTCCTCAAATGAATGTCCTTTTTTCCTTTAGATGAAGATAAACTGCTGACTCTGGTCCTGTGGTGTTACTTCTCCTGTGTTGGGCCATCCTCCTGTACAAAGGTTGTTTGGTTTCTCCAATGTAGAGTTCAGAGCACTCCTCACTGCACTGGATTGCATACACTACATTGCTTTCCTTGTGTTTTTGGAGTTTGATCTTTGGGGTGTACAAGCCTCTGTCTCAGTGTGTTGGTGGGTTTGAAATATACAGGTATGTGGTGTTTGCCAAATATCCGTTTTATCTTTTCAGACACGCCAGCCATGTAAGGAATGACCAGGTTCTTCCGTTTACTCTGAGTCTCAGCCCTATCTGTTGCTGTTTTAGGTCTGGTAGACTTAGATTTGGTGAAGGCCCAATTTGGATATCCACAGGCCTGCAGAGCTGTTCTCAGATGCTGCTTTTCATTCTTTTTGGAATCCATGGAGGTGGGGATGGTTTCTGCTCTGTGTGACAATGTCCTGATGACTCCTAGTTTGTGCTGCAGTGGATGGTGGGAGTCAAACATCAGGTATTGATCTGTGTGTGTGGGTTTCCTGTAGATCCCTATTTCTAGCTTGCCACCGGTCCCAATGAGGACTTCACAGTCTAGGAATGCCAGTCTGTTGTCCTTGGTGTCTTCTCTGGTGAAGCTAATGTTGGCATCTATAGTGTTTATATGGTCCGTGAAGGCCTGTACTTCCTGGGCCTTGATTTTGACCCAGGTGTCATCCACATACCTAAACCAGTGGGTGGGCACCGTTCCCTGGAATGTGTTGAGTGCTTTCTTCTCCACTTCTTCCATGTATAAATTGGCCACAATGGGTGACACAGGAGAACCCATGGCACAGCCGTGTTTTTGTCTGTAAAAGTCACCTCTGTATGTGAAATAAGTGGTGTTAAGACACAGGTCCAGAAGATGGCAGATCTGGTTTGGGTTGAGATGGCTTCTCCTTTCCAGGGTGCTGTCCTCTTCTAGTCTCTTCCTGACAGCGGATAGAGCATGAGTGGTGGGGATGCTGGTGAAAAGGGAGGACACATCAAAGGAGACCATAGTTTCATCTGTATCCAGTTTCAGGATCTTTGCTTTGGAAACAAATTCTTCTGAATTATGGATGTGGTGTTCAGAGTGTCCAACTAGAGGTGCTAGTATGGTAGAGAGGTGTTTGGCAATGTTGTATGTTACCGAATTGATGCTGCTGACTATGGGTCGGAGGGGTGTTCCTTCCTTGTGGATCTTAGGAAGTCCGTAGATGCAGGGGATGGCTTCTCCAGGATACAGACGGTGGTAGGTAATCCTATCGATGGAGCCATCATGTTCCAATTGTTTCAAACTGTCTATTGCCTTTTTCTTGTAATTGTTGGTGGGGTCTCTTTTCAGACTGAAGAAGCTCCTTGGATAAGGAGTGAAACGTTTCCACTAAGAAAATAGAAATCCAGTTGACATGATTCAAGCCACAGACTGTTCCACCTGGATGACTGAGAACCTTCATAGACATATTGCCATACATTTTGGGGATGAAACCCTGAAGTTGGTAAGGAAATTCGAGAAGACAGCAAGAAAGGTGGCAGACTATAGAAACCACCTACGTTTTAACCTCAGATGCAGACAACAGAGACTCATCCCGACAAGCCTACGCCTGCAATCTACAGTTAAGGGTCACAGAGCAGATCAGATCCTGCAGCAGGCACAAAGACATCTTCTAAATGAAAGAATAAGGCAAGTCCACTTCACCATTGATGCCCTGCAATACAATTTTGAAAACCTTCACCAGGAACTCACAGCCACCCTTCCTGACCCAATCCTGGATAGAGTTATTCAGCTTGGCAATAAAGTACAGCTGGCCCAGCATCACAAGACAAAGGAGAGGCAAACTAAGAAATTTGACATTCTTCTTTCTCGCAGCAAGCAGAAACAAGGAACTGGAGAAACCGCTGGGAGGAACAACAACAACAGGACCACAGAGGACAAAAAGAACATGTGGGTGAAAAATCTCTCAGACAGAGAACTTACCCAACCAGAGAGAGATGTCCTAGCCAAAGGTCTTAATTTTGCCATCACTCCCAAGCAAGTTCCGGTTGTGGAGCTCATTACAGCCACAGAATCTGCCATCCACAACAACCACCTACCTTTTGAAGAAGCAGAACAACTCCGGCTTAAAATATCTGCAGCTCTGTCCAGTGCTCAACCTCCTCCCCCCAACCTTACCGTCCAAGAGAGGAGAGCCCTGACAGCCCTCAGCAAAGATGAAACCATCACCATTTTACCTGCTGACAAAGGAAGATGTACAGTGGTTCTAAACACTGCAGACTACCACAATAAAATTACCTCACTTTTGGAGGATCACCATACATATGAAAAACTGAAAAGAGACCCCACCAACAATTACAAGAAAAAAGGCAATAGACAGTTTGAAACAATTGGAACATGATGGCTCCATCGATAGGATTACCTACCACCGTCTGTATCCTGGAGAAGCCATCCCCTGCATCTACGGACTTCCTAAGATCCACAAGGAAGGAACACCCCTCCGACCCATAGTCAGCAGCATCAATTCGGTAACATACAACATTGCCAAACACCTCTCTACCATACTAGCACCTCTAGTTGGACACTCTGAACACCACATCCATAATTCAGAAGAATTTGTTTCCAAAGCAAAGATCCTGAAACTGGATACAGATGAAACTATGGTCTCCTTTGATGTGTCCTCCCTTTTCACCAGCATCCCCACCACTCATGCTCTATCCGCTGTCAGGAAGAGACTAGAAGAGGACAGCACCCTGGAAAGGAGAAGCCATCTCAACCCAAACCAGATCTGCCATCTTCTGGACCTGTGTCTTAACACCACTTATTTCACATACAGAGGTGACTTTTACAGACAAAAACACGGCTGTGCCATGGGTTCTCCTGTGTCACCCATTGTGGCCAATTTATACATGGAAGAAGTGGAGAAGAAAGCACTCAACACATTCCAGGGAACGGTGCCCACCCACTGGTTTAGGTATGTGGATGACACCTGGGTCAAAATCAAGGCCCAGGAAGTACAGGCCTTCACGGACCATATAAACACTATAGATGCCAACATTAGCTTCACCAGAGAAGACACCAAGGACAACAGACTGGCATTCCTAGACTGTGAAGTCCTCATTGGGACCGGTGGCAAGCTAGAAATAGGGATCTACAGGAAACCCACACACACAGATCAATACCTGATGTTTGACTCCCACCATCCACTGCAGCACAAACTAGGAGTCATCAGGACATTGTCACACAGAGCAGAAACCATCCCCACCTCCATGGATTCCAAAAAGAATGAAAAGCAGCATCTGAGAACAGCTCTGCAGGCCTGTGGATATCCAAATTGGGCCTTCACCAAATCTAAGTCTACCAGACCTAAAACAGCAACAGATAGGGCTGAGACTCAGAGTAAACGGAAGAACCTGGTCATTCCTTACATGGCTGGCGTGTCTGAAAAGATAAAACGGATATTTGGCAAACACCACATACCTGTATATTTCAAACCCACCAACACACTGAGACAGAGGCTTGTACACCCCAAAGATCAAACTCCAAAAACACAAGGAAAGCAATGTAGTGTATGCAATCCAGTGCAGTGAGGAGTGCTCTGAACTCTACATTGGAGAAACCAAACAACCTTTGTACAGGAGGATGGCCCAACACAGGAGAAGTAACACCACAGGACCAGAGTCAGCAGTTTATCTTCATCTAAAGGAAAAAAGGACATTCATTTGAGGACATTAATGTTCACATTTTAGACAGAGAAGATAGGTGGTTTGAGAGAGGGGTCAAGGAATCCATTCATGCCAACTTGGAAAATCCTTCCTTGAATAGAGGTGGGGGCCTCAGGCATAACCTTTCCCCTATCTTCCTTCCTGCTTTGTCTTCTGTGCCTAGGAAGATTAAGACCATTTCACAAGCTCAACAGCAGCAGGGTAATCTTAACGATCCTCCTTTAGATGATAAAGGGACTTAGAAACAAACATCTCAAAAATAACCATGACCTAGCCCCAGGTGCAAGGTCACACAGCCAGCCTAGAAACATATTTAAGGATTCCCTTACTAACTTTACTCAGACTGAAGAAGCTCCTTGGATAAGGAGTGAAACGTTTCCACTAAGAAAATAGAAATCCAGTTGACATGATTCAAGCCACAGACTGTTCCACCTGGATGACTGAGAACCTTCATAGACAAATCTAGCCCAACATTTTGGAAACCAGCTATAGTTGTTTAACCATGGCTTACTGAATCAGCCACATTCAGTTGGAGTTACTACCTTGAGCTGTAAACTATACTCTGTGTGATGCACAGATCAAAGTGGGGTAATGGTCACCTTGGGGCCCGCAAGGACAAGAGGCCTTCAATCTTTAAAAAAGCCAACCTGGCTATGGTTTTCTGCAGAGCTGGTGATGTAATGGTATGTGGGAATGACCTTGGGAGACAGGGCAAAGAGACACAGCCAAGGGAACAGTCTGTGAAAAAGCAACTTAGCCTGCAGCAGGAACGTGGGAAGGGCAAGCATCCCTCTGTAATTTCTTGGGCTGCAAAGGGGATGGGGGGACAAATGTACTTTCAGACTTGCAAGATTCTGTTAATGTAACCTTACAAGAAAGTATAATTAGCTCATCTGGCCATGCTTCCTGTCTGGTCTGCCTCGCAAGGTTAACAGGTGCAACCTTGGCATTTCCTAAGATGGCTTCTAGGGCAGAGGGGCAGAGAAAAACAGGATGCAGGCAAGTGTGGCAGATGGCCTCAATGCATACAGATTAAGACCACCACTAGATGGCAGCAAAGAGATACAGAAAACTCCAACTGTTTGCTGCCATCCAGTGGTTGTGCAGAATTTTGTAGCTCAGGTCTGGTATCTGTAGCACTGACACAACCTGCCAGTGAATCACTGCCATTCCCACCCCTTCCTATGAGCAGCTTGTGTGTGCAAGCCCTGGGCACCAGAACAGGACTGGTCCCTCAACTGTATTCACTGGATCAGCCTTTCTCAATCTTTTGACCCTGGAGGGACCCTTGGAATATTTTTCAGGTAGGTCTCAGGGAACCCTTGCACGTTCAGGCTCAAATACAGGCCAGAAGTTACAAAATTATTGTATTTGTTTCATGTGCAAGCCTGTCTATATGCATTAACAGTGTTCTTAAACTGAAAATAAAGAATGAAACTTACCTCTTTAATGTGAAGTTGCCTGGATTTGAAATAATGTTTTAATAAATCGTGATCTCCCAGGATCAACCCTAGGGTTTCATGGAACCCTGGTTGAGAAACCCTGCACTAGATCTTTAACTGATGTGGCATGTTTGCCTTGGGCCCAGAGAGCCTTACTTACACCCCTACTGGCTGGCTCCACACAATATGCTACGAACAGGAACTGGTAGTACGTCTTCACGGTTTCCAGCTGGATTATTTTCAGCCCTCCTGACAATACTGGGGATTAAATCTGATGCCTTCTATAACTAAGTAAGAGTCCTTTTGTTGAGAAACTGCATCCTGGCTGATGCAGTTTTCTAATCTGCAAAAAAAAAAAAAAAAAAGAGCCATCTAAGCTATCATGGACATTGTTCATTGTACTTTGAAAAAAAACTCAAAGTATCATCACCAACACTGCAACTGCTTGTTTAATACTGACTGACAGTGATACAATAATTAATTCCACCAGCATCTGAATGCTGCAAGCTTAAACGCTAATTGTCCTTGTAGTTGATCTCCATCAGAAGCTTACAGTGCCATCAGTCGGGGCTTTGAAGGAAGGCATGTTGCAGTCCATTGTGGCATGTAAAAAAGAATCAAAAGTCTTGCTGATATGTAGCAGAACAGCCCTGTTCTCCAACTGACACTCTCTGCTCATTTTAAACTCTGGACGGGCAACTGGAAGGAGGGGAAAACGTCTGATCTGAACTTCCAGATCTGTGTTTCTTATACCAGGGGTCCCCAACCTGTGGGCCATGGCCTGTTAGGAAGTGGGCCGCACAGCAGGTGAGTGGTGGTGGTCCACGCGATTGGCTCCCAACTGCAAACCCTGCCCCCGTCCGCACGATTGGCTCCCGCCTGCAAACCCCGCCCCCCGCCTACGTGATTGGTTCCCACCTGCAAACCCCACCCCCGGTCCGCGCAATTGCCTCCCGTCTGCAAACCCCGCCTCCCCGGTCCGTGGAAAAATTGTCTTCCATGACCAGTCCCTGGTGCCAAAAAGGTTGGGTACCCCTGTCTTATACAGTTAGGCTGCTCTGTCCCAACTCAAATTATAAGGTCATTGTTCTTATTCTCTCTCTTAGTTGGGAGCTATACATAACAAGTCCCATTCAGATTTCAGAAAGGAAGGAATCAGGCAGTTTGTGTCAGACCTACGAGGTAGACCAGACTGAAAAATCAATGCCATGCAGGTCAGGACTAAAATTCTGAGAGTGCCTTGGACTGCAAGAAGATCAAACCAGTCCATACTCCAGGAAATCAAGCCAGACTGCTCACTTGAGGGAATGATATTAAAGGCAAAACTGAAGTACTTTGGCCACATAATGAGAAGACAGGATACCCTGGAGAGGATGCTGATGCTAGGGAAGGTGCAAGGCAAAAGGAACAGGGGCCGACCAAGGGCAAGATGGATGGATGATATTCTGGAGGTGACGGACTCGACCGTGGGGGAGCTGGGGATGGCGACGGCCGACAGGAAACTCTGGCGTGGGCTGGTCCATGAAGTCCCGAAGAGTCAGAAGCGACTGAATGAATAAACAACAACAAATATGCATAAGTGACTATACGATTATTACCTTGTTCAGTTCAGGAGGAACATGATCCTCTGACATTCGTAGCATGGCTGAAAAATAAAACCTCTCAAAACTCATATTTTAGTCCAATACCATTTCAGTATTTCAGCGGGTAAGACACCAGGCTTGTCGATCGGAAGATTGCAAGTTTGGAGGTTCGAATCCCTAGCCCCGCATGATGGAGTGAGCTCCTGCACTCGCCCCAGCTCTTGCCAACCTAGCAATTTGAAAGCATGCAAATGCAAGTAGATAAATCGGTACCACTTCGGTGGGACGGTAACAGCGTTCCGTGATTGTCATGCCGGCCACATGACCCCGGAAGCGTCTTCGCACAACACTGGCTCTTCAGCTAACAAATGGAGATGAGAACCGGTCCGTAGAGTCGGACACGACTGTGCGGGGGAACCTTTATGTTTACCTTTTTATGATACAACCTAGAATTTCTTTCTAATCAGGGTGATTTGCTCCCCCAGTGGGACAGGGAAAGGTTGTGCAATGGGCAACCCACATCTGAATATTTGTGTGTGTTTTCCAACATATGTGTCCCAGCAGTGGGATCTCTGTTGATGGATGTATAGCAGTGTCATAAGTATAAATTAGCAGATAAGGCAGACCTGTTCTACTTAATTTTCTATCTCTGGGGATAGATTTCTGTCCTGGCAAATGTTCATGCTGATTTTTAAATTAAAAATCTGTAGGAAAAATGGTCAGATCAGATTCAGGGTTAGGTGGGGAACTGCATTTCCTAAAATATACAAGATGGCCACGGAGTGTCCCCCAGCCTGATCTGCTTAAGCAGCACCAGGTTCTCTTAAGGGTGGAGGTTTTTTTTTCCTCCAGCACTTCCTGAGCTGCTCATGTAAGCATGCAACTTGCATGGTTCCATGGTCAACCCAGGAAATGACAGTGAACAAACTTCTGCTGTAAGCATGCTGGTCTTTTCAAAAGTTGAAACAAATAAAAAAGGCTACCCCATAAAATGTGGAAAATTAGGTCAACCCTTGCCTACTCTCGCCAGAGATATTTTCTAGGGACCAGCAAATGTTGTTGCAGGACTTTATGGCAACTACCATTTGTGCTTCCCTGGTTCTGCTGGCAGTAAAATAATCAAATTAGCTCACAGGAGGGTTTCTGCTACAGAGTTTAACTCCTAATGAAAAGAGTCTTCGAGGTAAAGCAGCTGTGAAAAAAAAAATCTCAGGAATTAACTAACTGCTTAAAGCTGTATTCCAACCTGGCCCCCAAACTTTCCATGCAGTGTGGGATTTCTGTGAGATGTATTCAGGTCTACTGCAAGAATTCCTGGTTGGAGAAAATTGCTTTCAAGCTACGTATGTCTGAACCAATCATTCCCTTTTGTGTTGCTCTGCCGGATTCCAACTTTGGAGGGAAGTTCTACTTAGCTGATCAAAGGGGATGAAAAATCCTTGAAAGTGCAGTTTGACTGTCATATTTCCTATTGGGAGACATTAAGATACTTTAGGGCTGTAAAGAACTGAGGATGGTAAAGGATATGAAATTTCAGCTTTTAGGTTTAGAATGTAGAATGAATAGTTCTCCCGGGAAGCATAACTCTTGCTTAAGCATCCATATAAATACTGCAAATTACTGTTATGCCTTATTAATGTGCATCTGTAGTGACCCCTAAGGGTTAATTAATAATGCCAAGATGTTTACACAGCTTCATCTTGGAAATATTTCATGGCCCATGTACTATTCTTGGCAAGACAGAATTGGAGGAATAACTGGCAATCAGCAATTAAAATATACAGTAGTTAAGTTGTGCATCTGATATTGCCTTGCATGGGCCAAGTTTACCCAAGAAACTAAAACATGGTTTGTTTCTCTCAATCCCGGTTTGTTAAACTATAAACCACTGCTTGTGTCGATGAAGGTTCTCAGTCATCCAGGTGGAACAGTCTGTGGCTTGAATCATGTCAACTGGATTTCTATTTTCTCAGTAGAAACGTTTCACTCCTTATCCAAGGAGCTTCTTCAGTCTGAGTTTCTACTGAGAAAATAGAAATCCAGTTGACATGATTCAAGCCACAAATCACTGCTTGGTTTCACACATTCCAAACAATGATTTCTTTATTGTTCCCGAAGTTAATCATACTAGCTGGGCAAAGTCAACCATAAGCCAGGGTCTACAAATCACCGTTGCTGGGTTCATAAAATTTGCTAAGTGCAAGCAAACCAACCATATTAGCATATTGTCTGGGTTGCATTTCCAAGCCAGATGTTGGCGGAAGGTAAATCGCATCTGCTTGTTTAATCTTTCTGAATTTAGCACCAGGTACTTACTTGTTCCAGAAGTCTCAGGCTGCTCCTGGGAATTCATCTAGGGGGGTATCAGGTTTTAGGGATTTGCTGTAGCTTGAAAAGAAGATTTGATTCCCAATTCCCAATAGGAATAACAAAATGAATCTAACCCTAACAATAAATTATAGTGCTGAAATGAAGAAAGCTTAAGGTAACCAATAATAATAAAAAAAGAGGACAGAGGGGGAAAGTGAGGGCAGTCAGGTCTGTAAATTATGTTAATCAAATGCCATTTAGTAGAGCCTGATGTCTGGTGACTGTCTAGACCAGAGCTTTCCAAACTGTGTGCCGCGACACTTTAGTGTGTCGCAACACACAGTTTAGTGTGTCACGAAACAACCCGGAAGCGGCGGTGGTGGTGTGCATGGCGGCGGCGGCAGCGACGACAGCAGTGGCGTGCCATCAGCGCTTCCACGTTTTAGCGAGGCCGCTGCCGCCGCCGCGCACCCCCCCCGCCCCCGCCGTGCACGCCCCTGCCGCCGCCGCCCCGCCGCCGCTGCTGCCGTTGGTTTGTGGCCAACGGCGGCAGTTTGGAAAGCACTGGCCTAGACAAATGCCCCCCATCTCAACCTTTTCCCAGTGATAATCCAGAGCTATTTCAAGAACATCAAAATGGTCTCCTTGACCTTGTCCATCTAGCTTATCTTTTGTCAGGACAGGCAACTGGAAGGAGGGGGAAAACGTAGAGCTTGCATTGAGATGCCACAACACACATTTTGGCATTGCCCCTTCCCCCCCGCCCAATTTATGCCTATGGTTAGAGACCTAGGACAATTCCAAAAATGAAATATGCACAGTGGGTCCTTTCTTCCTTCAGTTTACTGCAGCTGGGGCAGGAGGTTGTGATTTCTGGCAGAGTAACTAGTTAGGACAAGAGAGAACCCCAAGAAAATCCCCCAAGCCGCACTCAGTGTGAGGTTGCTTCTGAAAAGATGCTTTGAAAGGGTGACAGGATACATGTCCTCTCCTGGCCATGCTCTCATTCCAGGCTGGGCTAGGTTGCCAAGCCAAGTCTCACATTGCATCAATTTGACAAAACAAGTTTAATGTGGTTGAGACCCCCTTGGCTTCATTCTGGTGCTTTGACCCCCAACTCTCCATACAGTGGTAAAAAATGATTGAGACTCCATTTCTATTGCTTTTATTTTCAACTGCTCTATGAAAAGGGACCTCGGGGAAAACACTTAGTCCGTAACTGTAGCCCTTTCCCCTTGGCAGCTGCCTAAAATTGAAAGGGATTTATTGAAATGAAAGGGATTGAGATGATAGCAATTGAACTATTTCCCAATTTTTTGTTGTTTATTTGTCAGCCGCTTCCGACTGTTCGTGACTTCATGGAACAGCCCACGCCAGAGCTTCCTGTCGGCCGTCACCGTCCCCAGCTCCCCCACGGTCACTATATCCAAAAGTACATAAGGGTGGAATATTCCCAAATTTCTTTTGCATTGCCTTTCTGTGAACCAGCAAACTGGCTGTTCTCTTCACTAATAATGAAGGAATTTACAGCTAAGTTTGTGGTCTCCTGAATCTTTATCAGTCTGAGAGTCAACCTTTGCATCCCTGACCCCCCAGGAAATAGAATAATTTTCAACCACAACAGAGAGCACAATGCTTACAGGTAGTCTTCACTTAACAACCATTCATTTAGTGATGGTTCAGACTTACAACAGTGATGAAAAAAACAACTTACGACCTGTCCTCACACTTACGACTGTCACAGCATCCCCGCAGTCACATGATCACAATTTGGGCACTTGGCAACCAGTTCGCATTTATGACCATTGCCACATCCCATGGTCACGTGATCGCCATTTACAAACTTCCTGGCCAGCTTCTGGCAAGCTAAATCAATGGGGAACCACGTGATTCGCTTAACAACCATATGGTTCGCTTAACGCCTGTGGTGATTTGCTTAACGACTGCCACAAAAAAGGTTGTAAAATTGGATCAGATTTGGTTAATGACTGCTTTGCTTAGCAACCAAAATTCCAGTCCCAATTGTGGTCATTAAGTGAGGACTACCTGTACCTGTCATTTCTTCTATCCAACCAGGATTTTGATGCATCTTTTCAGGTTGTCTGATTTTGGGCCTCTATTTGTTCTATTCATCCCACCTATGACTCAAGATTAGCATGAATCTTAGTGATCACCGCTGATATTTGTGGAATTAGGTAAAGGTAAAGGTCCCCCCCGCACATTTGTGCAGTCGTGTCTGACTCTAGGGGCCGGTGCTCATCTCCATTTGTTAGCCGAAGAGCCAGCATTGTCCGAAGACGCTTCCACGGTCATGTGACCGGCATGACGCACGTGGAACGCTGTTACCTTCCCACCGAAGTGGTACCTATTCATCTACTTGCATTTGCATGCTTTCGAATTGCTAGGTTGGCAAGAGCTGGGGCGAGTGCGGGAGCTCACTCCGCATGCAGGGCTAGGGATTCGAACCTCCAAACTTGTGACCTTTCGATCAACAAGTCTGGCGTCTTTTGTAGAATTACTATTATATTAATCTTATTGTTATGCAATTTTAGTACATTTTCAGCCTGCTTTTTCGTCTTATCAATAATTTTAGATGCATGTGCTTCTACGTAGTGTTTTCAGGCCGAAAGGCTGTAATAAAATTCGTTGTTGTTAACCATGGTACTAATTCCTCTTCATCAGAAGTGGACATGTTGATAGTCTTGCAAACAATCTATCTTTTCTCCCTTCTCCCAAAAGTAGCTGCAAGTGCTATTACAGAAGAGTTAACCACCAAGGAGATGCAGCTTTGTACTGAATTGCCAAGCTGCTGATGGCCTGTAACTGCCTTGATTTTTTCCTCCAATTTCAAACTTAAAAAAAAAAAAATCCAGATGAACAGCTCGGCTTTTATCACAAAAGCAGAGTTCCTCTGTATCAACAGCTTCCGTTCCATGGATCAATAGAGAAACATGAGCTCTGGCTACATTCTGCTCATCCAGTGAGGCGGCATTACTTCTGTTTAATGGACTGCTCAGAATATGACACACGTCGATTTTGCCTCTCAAGTGTACCATCCAGAACCTTTGAAGGTCGCATTTTAAGTCTGGTGTGGGTTTTGAAAGCATCACATGGGTCCATACATTTCATTGTTAGAAAGAGAATTGAGCAGTTAAATCATAATGCTAAGCATAATTTCAGTATTGATGGTTCCCTTACACTCTCCTGTTTGCCCATCTTTTTTTAACAGCAACACATTATATAACTTTGCAGATACCTCCAAAACATTTCAAGGTTCTCCTCCACTTCTCCTCCTCCTCCTCCTCCCCTCCCCCTCCCCCTCTTCCTCTTCCTCTTCCTCCTTTTGACTTGCCTCTGAACATACCCAAAATATTTGTATTAACTTGCATTACTCTACACAGATGATATACAGATGATATATTGCATAACTCTATATTAGCCTATTAATAAAAACTAACCTCTTGGCTCAATAAATTCCATTCTAAAAGCAAAAAGTGATTAATAGGCTCCGTTCTCTGTGACTATTCCAAAATTAAATCCTTTTCAGCTTTGTTTGAATGTTTTGAAGTACATATTCCCTAGCTAGCTCAAATACCCCAAGTTAATTTATTATGAATCATCAGATCCCATAAATAAATATACCGATCTCTGTGTCTTGGTATGTGATTTGTTTACCAATAAGTTGGATAAAGAACAGTCAGAACTGACCCTTTGAGTCACTTCACCTTGAGGAATTTATCCTCTAACCCAAGTTTTTTTAAACTCTAGGGTTCCATGAGAGTCTAAGGGGGGAAAAGTTCATTTGAATGCATCAAATTCTCTATTAATAGAAAATTGATCAGGAGTTTTTTTTCTTTTAAAATAACAAGTTTGAAGTTACGATGATGTAAACAAAAAAGAGCTTTGTGACCAATCCTCACATTGGGCACTTCGCAACTGGTGCACATTTACAACCGTTGCAGCATCCTGCAGTCATGTGATCACCATTTGTGTGCTTCACAACCGGCTTCCCACAAGCAGAGTCAATGGAGAATGCGGAAGTAAAATTGCAAGTCACGGTCATGTGATTTAACAACTGAATGGGAAGTGACGTAAGTCCATCAGGGTCATGTGATTTCCACTTAGTGATTACGGTGCTTAGCAACAGAGTTGCCAGTGCCAATTGTGGTCACTAAGCGAGGACTGCCTGCACACCAACTATTATTTGTATGTTCAGTATTTCCACCAGGTGGATCTAACACAAACATCCCTCAGATGTCTCCTACCAGAGGTGTCTGCAGGGTCTGACTCTCTTGACCAAATGACCAAAGCAGTATTGCACCATTGAGAAGCCAGCTCCACCCTTTCATGCGACATCATGAAGTGTGTACAAAAGGGGTGAAGCTTATGATACAATATCGCTTCCATCATTTGCTCCTCCTTGATCTTATCTGATTCCAGCTATATTGCTACCATTATTATTTATTATTTATTAAATTGATTTGTATGGCTCCCCATTTCACAGATGCGACTCTAGGAGGCTAACAACACATCAGAAACAATATAAAAACCAATATCAATAAAAGCCTAAAAACCTACCATGGTCACCGAGAAGAAACCCAATAAATACTCAACAATAACATCTCAGGGACCATCTAACTGCCAGGCCGCATGCCCTGGAGCACATCCAGGTCTTCAGGCTTTGCAAAAGGCTGGCAAAGTCAGCGCTAGTCTAATCTGAGGGGTATAGTCTTCCAG
The DNA here is from genome assembly GCA_023362775.1 of Charina bottae. Classification (NCBI taxonomy): domain Eukaryota; kingdom Metazoa; phylum Chordata; class Lepidosauria; order Squamata; family Charinaidae; genus Charina; species Charina bottae. Next base: position 46,220,668 of record JALMGJ010000008.1, on the reverse strand, counting down.
GTGCTGCAAGTGGAAAGGCCTGCTTAGATGGCATTCTTTAATTGAGGAGATCTCAATTGTCAAATGATTCCACTTCAGTTGTTATTTAAACTACTCACGAGGAATTTTCCTCCATTTCTTTCGCAAATACACATTCAGTTTAAGGAAGAGAATTTGCTGCAGAAATTATTTTGAAGAAGAGAATTTTAGAATAAATCTCATTGGAGGGCTGTAGTGGTCTTGCACTATTTAGCTCTGAGGTAGACAAGAGATATGTGTGAATGCCCTTCTTTAGTTCTACAATCCACTCCCTAGTTGTTGGCTGTTTCCATACTTCAATTTCTTCCCAATGGAAGACCTTAGGTCAGAGCTTTCCAAACTTTTCATGTTGGTGACACACTTTTTAGACGTGCATCATTTTGTGACACACTCTTACATCAGGGCACAAGGCAGGCACTAGGACCTGGGCGGAATCCTGGCAGGGCAGGTTTGGAGGCAGCCAGGCCCAAGGCAGGCACTTGGACCTGTGCAGAATCACAGCAGGTTTGGAGGCAGCCAGGCACAAGGCAGGCACTAGGAACTGCGTGGAATCCTGGCAGGGCTCGGAGGCAGCAGCAGCCACGACACACCCAGACACTGCAGCCAACACACTAACGTGTCCCGACACACAGTTTGGAAAGCTCTGCCTTAGGTAGAACATCATTTCTTTTTTTAAAGTAGTTAGACTACCATCCCTGCTGAAGGGAAGTCCTTGAAAGATCACTGGGGAATTTTTCCTTTCCCTGGAGAAATGGCAAAACTCATCCTATTATTATTATTATTATTATTATTATTATTATTATTATTATTCCACAAATTTGGAATGGCCATTAAGGCTTGGACTTGCATGTTCCAGTTTCATGTCATGATGCATATAGGTGGAGCCTCTTAAGATCCCGTTTGCTAGATTTTCCTTGGGGCCACAAGAATGCACTTACTGGTAACTTACTAAAGTAAAACCAGTCCTTTATCTACTTCAAGCAATTCATTGGGAACTGGGTTCCAGTCCAATCTTGGGACAGACAGGAGACCTTAACCCAGGCGAGACTTCTATATTAAACTTGATTACACCATCAACTCTCACAGTTGTCTGCAGCATGATAGATTGCCTTGAAATTAGGTGGTAGTGATTTTTTTAGGTTTTCTTCTGACAACAGTTCTGAACAGTGCACATTTTAATTAACTTAAGAGTCCCATTAAATAGAAAAATGATGCCCCTGAATTGTTTTTAAGGAGATGCAAAAGAAGAAAAATTAAAATAAACATTTTGTTATGCCCCAAGGGCAGCATTCTCTTTTGGAATGAAGGAAAACATGGGGACTTGAGGGGAAAAGGTTTAAAAAATGAAGTTTTTTTTTAAGTTTGTTTATAGTGGACCAACATAGTGAAAAGCAACCCTGAAGCAAGAAAGCAGATGGAGATTCAACTTCTTGGAAGAACAACAGAGTAGAAATACAACTGGCTGGGCAGTCCATCATGATTTAAGAATGTTGAATGTTATGCATTAATATATACAGTACATCACATTTAAAAAGAATAATGATACTCTTCTTACCTCTTTAAAAAGGTAAAGGTTCCCCCCGCACATTTGTGCAGTCGTGTCCGACTCTAGGGGCCGGTGCTCATCCCCGCTTGTTAGCCGAAGAGCCAGCGTTGTCCGAAGACGCTTCCACGGTCATGTGGCCGCATGACACGCGCAGAACACTGCTACCTTCCCACCGAAGTGGTACCTATTCATCTACTTGCATTTGCATGCTTTCGAATTGCTAGGTTGGCAAGAGCTGGGGCTGGTGCGGGAGCTCACTCTGTCACGCGGGGCTGGGGTCTCGAACCGCCGAACTTGCGATCTTGCGATCGACAAGCCTGGCGTCTTACCCGCTGAGCCATCGCGCCCCTCTAGCATTAATATATACATCACCTTAAAAAAGAATAATGATATGCTTCTTACCTCTTTAGCACTGGGTTATATGTTAAAGTGAATGAATTCAACAACATGTTGAAGACAGCAAATGCGGGATATCAAGTTTTCCCTTTGCTGATGTTTTTTCCTATTTTTGTTCTTTTCTTCCTATTTCCTGCAGTAACCATGGAGTGGATGGATCCTTGCTTCTCCAAGATCTGCTTGGTATAAATGACTTTGTGAACGATGTAGTCATCCCTATTATGGGATGCAGAAATGGAGGCATGTCTCAAGTCCTTTGCATTGCTCCCACATATCCAGGCCTTAGGGAGTGATAACTTGGCCAGCAGTATCGTATTTCATTTTGTGGAGTATCCATGTTGTTGACAGGTTTCTCTTTTGGTGCCTCAGCAGCAACAAATTTTGCTCTCAAATGCATGGCAGCCCAGCTCCATAGAGATCGTAGGAGGAAATCAAATTTGTTGCTCATTAGAAATCAGTGTACAAAGTGCCACCTTTTGCACATTCACCCACACGGGCTATGGATTTGGCCTCTCGACAACTATGATTCCCTTAGCTATGCACACATACTTCATCACGGAAGCAAATTCTCTTTCGTCATACCGAAGAACTCATAGCTGTGTTACTTTCATTCTTCTTACTTCACCTTCAAAGCAAGACAAAAGGGCTGTTGGTTCAATACCAGCGGCATTGCCAAAATGATCCCACAGCCAGGGCAAAAGGCAGCACCATTGACCAATGGAAGTGTCCCTCTCCCAGCCATTTCGGACCATTTCAGAGCCGTACTTATCCCTCTCTGCTGGGAGGCCACCAAGGGGAATAACTTACGAACAAGCTCAACCAGAATCTGGCCCCTTTCCCTCTCCCCCCAGCTCTTCATTAGGATGAAGACCAATGTCTAGGTGGTGATATTGGGATAAGGAAGATCAACACCATGGGCCCAAACAGGGTGAGAAAAGAATTGTCAATGAAAGCAGTGGACTCTTGATCCCCATCAGCCCAACAAGGAAGACCAGATTAAGAAACCAAGGCCATGTAGGTCAGGACTACTTTTATTGAAACAGATATAATAATAGAATCTTGCAAGTCTGAATGTGCTTCCCCCCTCCCTCACTTTACCTTTGTGGGGCCTGTCTGAGATGTTTACTGAAATTAGTTTCTTGGAATGGGCTCAAGCCACGCTTGTCTGACCAGTGCCTTGGTAGCAGCTTGATACGATGAAGAGCACTTACTCACTTTCCACTTCTCCAGGTAAGGTAAAGGTAAAGGTTCCCCCACACATTTGTGCAGTCGTGTCTGACTCTAGGGGCCAGTGCTCATCTCCGTTTGTTAGCCGAAGAGCCAGCGTTGTCCGAAGACAACGCTTCTCCAATTTTCTCCAAGTAGGGTGGTGCTATATATGATACCATTTGGGGAAAGACCACTGGAGTTGGATGGCCCTCTTCTAAAAGTTCATTCATAGATAGAACTTTTAGATATCCATTAAAGTAGGCAAATAAGAGGTTATCTGATGAAGTAACAAACTACAGGTAGTCCTCGACTTATGACCATTTCTTTAGCGACCGTTTGAAGTTATGACGGTGCTGGAAAAAGTGACTTACAACCAACCCTCATACTCACGACTGTCTCAGTGTCCCTGTGGTCATGTGATCAAAATTCAGGCGCTTGGCAACCGGCATGTATTTACGACGATTGCAGTGTCCCAGGGTCATATGATCGTCATTTGCAACCTTCCCAGCTGGCTTCCAACAAGCAAAGTCAATGAGGGAAGCTTGATTTGCTTAACAACCATATATATAGCGTATGATGAATACATGACAGAAGAGAAAGCAAATAAAAACACACAGTCCACCCAATTATATGTAAACTTCTGCAGGGATACAGAGTAGTCTCATAACTGGATGTCCAGTTCAGCTAACCAAGCGATCGCTTCCGGTGTTACTTCGTGCAGATCTTCTAAGGAGCCAGGGAACGCACGTCATGGGCAGTCTTGCACAATGTGTTTAATTGTTTGCGTTTCGGCACCACAATTGCAACAAGGAGAATCCTTTCAGCCCCATTGATACAGAGCAGAGGCACTCCTACCAGTGTCACATCTGATTCTATTCAATTTCATCCAGACAGAGCGAGGCAGGTTAAAACCGGGAAGTTTGGAAGAGGGATCACTAATGACCAAGCCGCAGGGGAGCAACTTGGACCATTCCTCTCTCCAAGCATTCTTAGTTTTGAACTGGGTAGATGTTAAGTGTATGGCTGTTTTCCAAGCTGGCCTTCGAGATTTCAATCCTCTGGTGGTCTGAGCAATATCCTGGTGATATTATCACTTAACAACCATGTGATTCACTTAATGATGATAGTGATTCACTTAATGACCATGGCAAAAAAGGTCATAAAATCAGGCACGACTCACTTAATGACCACCTTGCTTAGCGATGGAAGTTCTGGTTCTTATGAATTGGTTCTTAAGACCCAATTGTGGTCTTAAGTCAAGGACTACCTGTCTCCAGATGTTCTCATTGTGGTATCTCCAGGTGTGTTGGACTTAAGCACCCAGAATCTCAGTGCTAAGGCTTCTGGAAGATGAAGTCTAACACATCTGCTTGTTAGGTTGAGGAAGTCTGTATGACCCAACAGAGAGCTGTATAACCCCTGTTATATAAAGTTTCATTCTTCCCCAGTCTTCCAAAATGTAGCCAACTTCATAAACACTCCCCTGCCTACCAATTAGCTAGGGAATAGGAAGACATCACCTATACCATGCTGAATATGTTTTCAAATGAATATAGATATCCCAGCTATCTCTGAATAATTGGCTCATAAAAGAAACGTCGGTCATGTGTTCTGGACTATTAAAGAAGAATCAGCCTAGCAAAGTCGTGGTCATTCAGAAGCTGTAAGAATAAATGAGCATCTCTGTGTTTCTAAGAATAATTATATTGCCCCATTGATGAATTAGACAAGGTCTAACACTGAGTAACAGAGCAAGTACTTTATGGTTGTGTTCATGCAGCCGGAAAGTACATAACCAGGTCAATTAAAGAACATGCATAGCTTTTATAGGTCTATGAAGGTTCTCAGTCATCCAGGTGGAATTGTCTGTAGCTTGAATCATGTCAACTGGATTTCTATTTTCTTAGTGGAAACGTTTCACTCCTTATCCAAGGAGCTTCTTCAGTCTGAGTAAAGTTAGTAAGGGAATCCTTAAATATGTTTCTAGGCTGGCTGTGTGACCTTGCACCTGGGGCTAGGTCATGGTTATTTTGAGATGTTTGTTTCTAAGTTGCTGCTCAACAGCAGCAGGGTAATCTTAACGATCCTCCTTTAGATGATAAAGGGACTTAGAAACAAACATCTCAAAATAACCATGACCTAGCCCCAGGTGCAAGGTCACACAGCCAGCCTAGAAACATATTTAAGGATTCCCTTACTAACTTTACTCAGACTGAAGAAGCTCCTTGGATAAGGAGTGAAACGTTTCCACTAAGAAAATAGAAATCCAGTTGACATGATTCAAGCTATAGCTTTTATAGGTTTTAACCTTGGTTAATTTCTTATGGCTCAATATGTTATACAAGACCACTTCATTTGGATAGTTTATACTTGCGTGTATGGTGCAAACCCAAGTTAAATATGTTGCATGATCATTGTTCATCTGCTGTGAAAGCTCTATAAGAATGTCAGAAGAGCCTTGCTGGACTACAGAAGAGTCCATGTTGTTTTCTTCTCCTGAGAAATATTTCTTGTTTTCCACTATTTGTGGCGCTCATTGCAAAGGCTTTCGTAAGGTTTTACGCAGTCAAAACAACCAGCAGCATCCCTAATAAGCTATGATCATGTCAAAATGATGAGTGTGTGTCATGACATCCTCATGCAAATGAAACAATTGTGTAATGACATCATGACACCTGATGCAAGACCTCCAATGTTTCCCATCAGAACCATTCTATGAAATAGTTTGGGCTAAGAGACCGAATTACATATGGAGTTGCCATAGCTGTGGCTGACTTGAACCTGATCTGCTTGGTCTTAGTTCAATGCCTTAACCATTGCTGGCTCTCCCATGAGTAAGACATTTTTTTTTCCAACTGTGCTTGGAAAAACCAGGAAAGACATTTGGAACCCTGGGCATCCAAAGCAGACTCCATTCTCCTGAGCTATGATCCTGCAGTCTCTTTCCAATGTTGTCATGATGTTATGGAAACGATACATCATAGAAGCACATAAACCCAATCAGATGCTCATTACTGTCATGGATTAAACGGAGATTGAAGGCAGAGAGTGACCTAGCAGCTGCTGCTAGCAAGGAGCCTATACAGTAAATAAAATACCTGATGGGATGAGTGTATTTTTGGTCCTTCATTCAGATAGAGTGAACACACGACTTTCAGTCAAACCCTTGAAAGAAGAGAGTATTTGGTGCTAGACTCCTGAGCTGCTGCTTTGCCAAAGCAAATGTATTAAATCTAATTGTGTTCAAGCTGGCCCTGGGCTGCGGAAAGAGTTCTTTCTTTCAAGCCCAAATCTGTTCCTCCACAGATAACATTGGTTTCCCCCTGGGTGCACTTGCAATCTGCTTTGTGAAAGGATGGCAAGGCAGGAATCTCAACCACGTTTAAGCCCGGGAATGGCCAAGAGACAAATGTCCTTTTATATACTGATCTCCTTCAATACATCCAGAGATGGGAAGAAGAACACTCACATGGGAGCAGATCGGGTTGGGGTGGGGAGCAACTCCTGAACCAAACTCACTTAAAGAACACACTGCAGAATGGCTGGGCTTGGGAAAGATTGTGCAGTCTTCCCACTTCAGGGTCTGTTTATGGAGCTGGGTTTAATCCAGACCTCTTTGGAATCCTTCCTTCCTTCCTCCCCACTCCCACTTTCATTTTTGCTCCCTTTCGCTCTCTTTGGCTCTCACCTTCAGCTAATGGTTGATGCCTGGCATTCGCTCCGCTCCTCTTTGAAGACCCCAAAGAAGGTTGACTGTTTTCAAGTTGGAGATGCCCCCATATGCCATAAGCCATCATCGGACCTCATCCAGAAGAGCAGCTTCTGTCTTTTCCTGCCTTTCGGTCTCCTATCAATGCTCCTGCAATTTAATGTAGTGATAGAAGTGCCCTTTCTTGATGAGCCTGGCAGAAACTGGAGGCTGAATCAAGAACCAGTTGGACTCCAGAAGTAAAAATCCATGCAGTCTGACAGCAATCAACATTTTAGCGTTGATTTTCTATTGTCTGTGCTACACATTTTCAGCACACCACACCATTGGACATCCGCTACACGACTTAAAGTGCGTTTAATATCAGCTCCTTGTTGAATGAGTTGAACTTACATATTACTCTTATATATTATAAGAATATATTATACTTATATATTCCGTAACCCTTTAAAAATAGAATAGCCTGAAGTCCCCAACTTTTTTAAGCTGATGGGTGTGTTCAAGATTTTGAGAACTTTTCATGAGCTCACCCCCCAGCTGGCCATTAAGGTGTCTTAGCTTTTCCTTTCTTAATATGGATATCGTGATGGGCCGAGTCAGTCACAAAGCACTGTCCAGTTCTCTATCTCTTCAGCCTGTTCTTTTTTTCCTTTTGGTCTTATGTAGACATATTTCCAGCCAAAGCACTGAACTGTAGCCACCCACCTTTTCTATTTTCTGAGCATGCTTGCGAATCATAATTCATTTACCAGCAACTCATATCAGAAACCCTACAACTGAAAAATGCCACCTGATTTTTTCTTTTTTTGCAAGACAGCAGAGCTTTCAAACTTCTGCAGTATTTATTATTACATTTATACTCCACTTTTTCTCTGGGAGCTGAGGAGGGTATTTTTCTCTGGGAGTTCCTTTATGAAAAGCAGGATATAAATCTAACAAAGGAAGAGTTAGGGATATTACTGCATTATCGGTTGGGACGGGAATGGGTTTATGTTTCCCTTTGCTGTGTGCCACCTAGAATCATTTGATGAAGCATCCTTCATCAAATGAGAGCCAGTTTGGTCTAGTGGTTAAGGCAACGGGCTAGAAACCAGGAGACTGAGAGTTCTAGTCCCAGCTTAGGCACGAAAGCCAGCTGGGTGACCTGGGGCCAGTCCCGCTCTCTCAGCCCTAGGAAGGAGCCAATGGCAAGCCAGGAGACTGAGAGTTCTAGTCCCGCCTTTGCATGAAAGCCCTAGGAAGGAGCCAATGGCAAACCAGGAGACTGAGAGTTCTAGTCCTGCCTTAGGCATGAAAGCTGGCTGGGTGACCTTGGGCCAGTCCCGCTCTCTCAGCCCTAGGAAGGAGCCAATGAATGAATGAATGAATGAATGAATGAATGAATGAATGAATGAATGAATGAATGAATGATGCTACCAACTAATGAATGGCATTGCAGTTGAGCTACCATCTGACACCGTGAGTGTCCTTACATTGATCTCCTAGCTTCATTTCAGAAATAGGTCTGAGCAGATGGTTTGTTCTAGTTTTCCACATCTCTGTTGCACCTGAAAGCACTGGAGTTGTATTTTATGAGAGCCAGTAATATCACAGAGAATCAGGTAACACACGTTTCCTCCACTGCAGTCAAACTTGGAGGCTCTTTCAATGTTTCTTATGATCCCGTTCAGATGAAGCTAAGGCAACATGAAAGCACCCCCCACAATTATAGAGCTCCAACAGACTGTAAAGACAAGAAAACTTTCCTAAGAATGGAGGGGGGGGGGGAGAGCACGTGCAAGTTATAGCCTCACAAATTAGCTTTCTCTGCCAGCTTGTATTGATTTTGTTTTTATCTGTACAAGGCCTTCAGGCGACATTTCATGCCATCTCAAAATGGAATTCATATATTAAATAAGCACCTGCCTTATTTTGCTACTGACATGGGGATTGGAAAACTAAAGGGTGTTGAGTATTATAGGAATTGCAAAATGTTGTGTTCAGTGATATTACAGCAAAATATGACTCTAGGTTTTTTATGGCATTCATATACGGGGATTTATGTGCAAGGAAAGATAAGTTTCCTGCAGGCAAACCAAGTTTAGAAAGGAGATAAGAGCCAAGGATTTTTAATGTTGCCATCTGTACAAAGAGTATTTCCTATCTGGAAATTGAAGTTTCATTCATCTTATTCAAGTGAACCCAATAGAGATAAAATGGAATCGCATATATGCAAAAATTGCTGCACTTTTTTCTACCACTTTGTCCACCATCCATTTAAAAAAAAAAAAAAAAAACCTTGATTGAATGTGTTCCTTTCATGCTACAGGAACTTGGCCAGAAAAGAGAAGCTGATTAATGCCGTGTGGACCCCTGAGGCTTGCGGAAAATCATATGCCTTTAAAGCACACACAGATACAGGGGAGGAAGCCAACCCCAGCAATCCAGTGAGGACTGAGCATTCCCAGTAGCCACAAAGAGTTTATTAGCCTTTAGAAAGGAAAACCATAAGGCACTGAGAGAGGATAAAATACAGTGCGAATGCTGAGATGCTCACTGCAAGAATTTGTACAATAGAGGCTGCAGATACATGTTTTCTTCTATGAACATTAACTACAGTATGTGGTAGAGCATAGCTTTCCAAACTGTGTGTCGGGACACGTTAGTGTGTCAGCTGCAGTGTCTGGGTGTGTTGTGGCTGCTGCTGCCTCCAAACCTGCTGTGATTCCGCGCAGGTCCTAGTGCCTGCCTTGTGCCCTGCTGCCTCCAAACCTGCCCTGCCAGGATTCCGTGCAGGTCCTAGTGCCTGCCTTGTGCCCTGCTGCCTCCAAACATGCCCTGCCACGATTCCGTCCAGGTCCTAGTGCCTGCCTTGTGCCTGGCTGCCTCCAAACCTGCTGTGATTCCATGCAGGTCCTAGTGCCTGCCTTGTGCCTGGCTGCCTCCAAACCTGCCCTGCCAGGATTCCGTGCAGGTCCTAGTGCCTGCTTTGTGCCCTGCTGTAAGAGTGTGTTGTGAAATGATACCCTGCTGTAAGAGTGTGTCGTGAAATGATGCCCTGCTGTAAGAGTGTGTCGCGAAATGATGCATGTCTAAAAAGTGTGTCACCAACATGAAAAGTTTGGAAAGCTCTGTGGTAGAGGTTCCAACATAAGTTAGCCTCTGTTCCTGGAATTTATTTATTTATTTGTTTGTCATATTTGTCTACTGCCCGTCTTGCATGCAATGACTCTGGGTGGCTTACAGATAATAAAATGACAAAACACTAAAAACGCTACAATATAAATATAAGTAAAAATACATAAAAATACAGATAAAAATATAAAAATACTAAATATGAAAAATAAAATTCAAGATGGCTATAAGATCTTATCCTTGGCACCATCATGGTGCCAACCACCCCATGAATGGCTATCCCCCCTCCCACCCCAATGTTTAAGCCCCTTCTGGAAGGTTGGGAGAGTGGGGACCTGTCTTACCTCTGGGGGTAACTTGTTCCAAAGGGTGGGTGCTTTGCCTCCATGAGGATCATTTTGAGTCCTGGAGGTCCCAAGTAAGATAAGGGAGAATTAAAACTAACTACAGTACCTGGAGTTCATCAACTCTCTTAACTCTGAGTATTCTTCAGGTGGAGCATTTCCAAGGGCTAGTGACCTGATTTTAGAAGTCTCCAGCAAGTTAGGGCTCCCCCTGGGTCCCACGAGTCCTGGGCTTACAGCTCATGTTCCACAGCCATAGCTGGTTCCCCATCAAGTCCAAGGTGACTCAGCTGCTTCATCTGAAGGTGTCCTTCGAGCTTGGGCTCTGTTTGGTGGGACTTAAGGTTGGCCAAGAAGCTCTGCAGAAATGGTTCAACTGTATGGCCTTTTCTCTCACCATCAGCAATTTTGGGGTCAGATCATCTGCTCTAGCCTTTTTTGTCACATGCTCCTTTCCCTTCCTAGAATGCCTCTTTCAAGAAGCAACAATCACATAGAATTGTTCAGAGAGTCAATCCAAGTTGTAATGGTATCTAGCACAGCTATAGCGATATTTTGCCTTACCAGCCTGGAATGGGAGCTAGTTTGGTATAGTGGTTAGAGCATCTTAACCACCACATTCTGACAGTGTTCCTCAACATCTAGATAAGAAAAGGAACGTATTTTATTGTCTATTGGGCATAACTGAGAGATAGTTTGGTGTAGTGGTTAAAGGCACAAGGCTAGAAATCAGGAGAATGTGAGTTCCATTCCTGCTTTAGGTACAAACCCAGCTGGATAACGCTGGGCCAGTCCTTCTCTCTCTCTCAGCCCTAGGAAGGAGGAGGCCAGGGCAAACCACTTCCAAAAATGCTGCCAAGAAAACAGCAGGGGCCAGTCATCAGGAGTCAAAACTGACTTGTAAAATCTTTTAAGAAAAATTGTTCATTAAAAAACCTGACTTGCAGGTTATCATCATCATCATCATCATCATCATCATCATCATCATCATCATCATCTCCTGGAATTATCTTAAATGTTCTCTCCTTGTTTTGAAAAGTGGGAGGAAGGCATATCCTTAGTGGGCAATGACATACACTTTCTCATCAATGTACCGAAAGGCTGGATTTAAAATACAATGGAAGGAGGAGGAAGGTTTTACGAAATATACAAATGACAGAGAAAGAACTGGTTCAGAATGAGGGATCAAGAGCAGCCTGAAATCGAGAGACTAATTTTCAGTGACCAGCCATTCCACCTTCATATTCTACCAATGATTAAAGGAGCTGTAGGTTGTGTGATTCTCAAAGTGTCTGTAGGAGCGTTTCCTAGTTCTTTCAAGAGAATTGTTAACAAACCCCACTGTGAACTGGCCCTGAATCTGCAAAACTCTTATCTTGCCCCTAATTAGGAGAACTGAGTGAAACTTCAGTTCCCTCATGTAAAAAAATGGATTTCATATGTATGGAACATGACAGGTAGCTTTAATATGCTACAAATAATCTATGGTGCACAGCCTTCTTTTTTGTTCTGTGGTTAGGCTTTAAAGGCATAAATAAAATTGCACAGAGGAGGTTTTGCCTCTGATATAAACCTTGGGCATTGCAAACAAAGTAGAGTGGAGAGCAAATGGCTTTCCAGAGTTCTCCACCAAATTTCTGGATCGGGATATTTCTGTCCTGACTTCGAGTGAAGGAACACGCTGAGACTTGGTGTACAGGCTCTAGTGTTTTATTGTTCTACTCTGCTAGACAGAATCCAGCTCAACTGAAATGAACTAGTGAAGCTCAGAGAAAGGGCCCAAGAAATTAGGGCGGTGCCTTCTTCAGCCTCTTACGATGAAAGCAAAGCGATTCAGTACTGCGCATGCGTTTATCCCCCTGGAGGGAGCCCCCTCCTTCTTCACCAGTTATCTCCCTGACACCTTCTATGAATTCCTCTGGGGAAGGAGACATTTCCATCAAATTTTTAAGGAAGGGCAGGATTCCCGTTTAGCAGGAAACAGTAGCAGGAAAGGGCTCATGGGAGGAATTCCCTACTGATGTCTTCCTTGGGACTGAAAGGAAGCAAGGGAGCCAGGGAGGCTGCAGACCTTCGAGAGATGGGAATGAAAAATAGGACATTCATAGATTTATATGAATATAACAGTTAGAAAGGACCTTAGAGATCATCAAATCCAACCCCCTGCCCAGTGCAGGGATCTACTACTCCAGCAACCCCTACAGATGGCCCTCCAGGATTGGTTTAAATATCTCAAGCAAAGGAGAAGCCACCATCTCCAGAGACAGTCTGTTGAACAGCTCTTACCAGTGTGATTTTTTTTCCTGATTTCCAGCTGAAATCTACTTCCTTATAATTTAAATTTATTGTTTCTTATTCTGTCTTCTGCAATAATTCCATCCTATATTCTATATGATAGTCCCTCAGATACTTGAATACAGTTATCATGCCTTCTTGGAATCTTCTCTTCTCCAGGCTAAACATAACCAATATCTCTCATTTCTCATAAAACTTTCCTTCCAGACCTATTCATCTTGGTTGTTCTTTTCTGGACATATTCAGGTTTATTAATGCCCTTCCTAAAATGTGGTGTACCAAAATGGGTACAATATTCTAGGTGCAGTTTGAGAGGAAAGATCACTTCAAGTTGACACTGTACTTGCATTTTTACTGCGGAATTGCACTGTGGAATCACCAAAACACCAGGCTCTTCTTCTCTTCTCTTCTCTTCTCTTCTCTTCTCTTCTCTTCTCTTCTCTTCTCTTCTCTTCTCTTCTCTTCTCTTCTCTTCTCTTCTCTTCTCTTCTCTTCTCTTCTCTTCTCTCTCTTCTTTTCCCTACCTTCCCTTCCCTTCCCTTTTCTTCATATTCTACTTCCCAATATGGTTCTCAAACCTATACATGCATTTGACCTTTTCCTACCCAAATGTAGGACATAGCATTTGTCTCTGTTGAAATTCATCTACAATTGTTGAAATTCATCTACAACTTCATCTGTTGAAATTCATCTACAACTTCATCTGTTGAAATTCATCTACAATTGTTCAGCCAGCTCTATATCCTTCTAATGTAGCATAAACTAGCCCACATTTTGCCATCAGCTCTACCAAAATCCTACAGGAGACTCTTAGATGCTTTGCTGAAGTCAAGGCACACTATTTCATCTAGTACTTGTCTAAGGTTCTAAAAAAAAGTATCTTCAGAAATATACAGTGCATGTACGACTATGTTGCAACCACTGTTTTTGTAATATCTGGTGCCCCGGATATGATGTCACTTTCTCCCAAATTCCCATTATAGTAACTTCTTCTATCCACTCTTCTTTGTTGGTTAGGATCAGATTTCAGAAAGCCAATCCCTTTGTCTCTTCTTCAACCTTCTAGAAAATGAAACAATAAACAACCCCACTGAGGAATTTTGGGGACCTTGAAGTCTTGGCCAAGTTGTTTTTCCAACAGATGCCTTCTCCAAATCTTCAGTCTGGCTTGCCCCCCCCCCCCCCATAATTAAACAAGTGCAAGAACACCCCACTGCTCTTGGAATAATTTCTCCAGAGTTTATTTTTCTTTGAAAGAGTATTCTTGATTGCAATTAATAGCTGGGGTATAATGGGAGGTAAGATTATAACGTGTAAGCGAGTAGTTTTTAATAATGTTTTAGTGACTTTTACTGTTTTATATTTTTTCAGTTTTTCTTTCTTTTCTTTTTCCTCTTTTGTATAATCATAGTAACCTTTTTTATTTTTTTAAAAAATGCTTGATCATTATTTATAATTTCATAATTTTACTATATGGTCTATGCTGCATTACGTGCTATTCCTGATATTTGCATTCTGCATGAAGTTCAATTGTGATTTTAAATTCACTATTATATGAGTGAGATGATAGATAGAGATAGAGATAGAGATAGAGATAGAGATAGATAGATAGAGAGAGAGAGAGAGAGAGAGAGAGAGAGAGAGAGATGATGACATAGATAGAGATGATGACATAGATGATGATATAGATATAGATGATGATGTAGATATAGGTATATAGATGATGACATAGATATAGATGATGATATAGATCAGGGCTTTCCAAAGTTTTCCCGCGGCGACACACCAACCGCCGTTGGTGTGTCACCGCGGGAAAACCTGGAAGTGCCGCCGTTGCGGCAGCATGCAAAAACCCGGAAGCGCTGCTGCTGCTTTCAGGTTTTTGCGCGCCACGGTTGGTGTGTCGCCACGGGAAAACCCGGAAGCGCTGATGATGATCAGCGCTTCCGGGTTGTGTGGCGACACACCAGACTGTGTGTGGCGACACAATTTTGTGTCGCGACACACAGTTTGGAAAGCTCTGATATAGATGATCATACAGATACAGATACAGATGATATAGAAATAGATTTAGATATATAGATATAGATATATTCAAAAATATTCAGGTATCTTTAATCACTTATGAATATGGAAAAATCATAACTTCATCACACTTGTAAAGTCCTTGTTATTCTATTTTCATTTTTTCTTTTTCTTCTTTCTTTCTTCTTTTTTTTAAAGTTTAATTAAAAATATTTAAACAAAGAATTTTCTGAAGCTAATTCACGCTCCTCAAATTGAAAGAAAACCAGTAGGGGCAAACAGGTGGGTTTCTCTGCTTGGCACATAAAAGTGTGGAAGGTAATTTTGATTTTGAAAAACCAGTCTATAGACAATAGTTGGGCAGACAGGATTATGAGGTAAAGTAGTATAGTAATAACAGTAGTAGTACTATTTTTATTTGATATATGCTTATATTTAGATACAATAGAAGTAGAACAATAAAAATCACAGCATAGTATAGACCAGTATCAACAATGTAATAATATAATAATCAGCTGTGGATGAATAATCAGTTAATTGCGCTGATCTTGTTTTCTTCTCAGAATAAAAACACAAGAGAGGTGAACAGCTCTTTATAAAAACACAAATGTATCCAGCATTCCTGGAAAGGCCAATGCTATTGTATCCCCAGGCACAAATCTCTCTTTTGAATGCAAAATCCTGACCTGTTAGGTTGCTACTGGAAACCTGGCAACTCTGGGGTATTGGAAATGCGATGCTAAATTTGTTTGTCCTTTCATGGCCTTGAAAGGATCTGTCCCTTTTGAAAATGTTATGCCATTCTCTTTGTTTGCTCTGCTTCAAGTTTAGTGCCATCAGCTCATTGCAGGCAGTGGGTGTCTATGCAGCAAAGTCACTCTTGGAAATGGTCAACACACTGGAGACTGAAATATGGCTTGGCTTCTCTGAATCAATGTTTAAGTCAGCCCGGTTTTTATTATGTGCATGTGTTACGACTGAAATGGGGGCGTAGTGGCTCAGCGGTTAAGACGCCAGGCTTGTCAATCGGAAGATTGCAAGTTCGGAGGTTCGAATCCCTAGCCCCGCGTGACGGAGTGAGCTCCCGCACTAGCCCCAGCTCTTGCCAACCTAGCAATTTGAAAGCTTGCAAATGCCATTAGATGAATAGGTACCACTTCGGTGGGTAGGTAACAGCGCTCCACGCGTGTCATGCGGCCACATGACTGTGGAAGCGTCTTCGGACAATGCTGGCTCTTCAGCTAACAAACGGAGATGAGCACTGGCCCTTAGAGTCGGACACGACTGCACAAATGTGCAGGGGGAACCTTTACCTTTACCTATGGCTGAAATAAAAAGAGGGGTCTTCATAGCATCTTTTACACTTTCTGGCTTGGGAGGCATGAAATGGGAAGGGACAATGCTTATTGGAGGTCTTTGAAACTGGAAGGCCCTATTTTTGAATGGGAGGGGAGGGGAAACAAGGGGGGCAAGCGACAAAATGTGTGTTGGGACATTGTGGCCCAACGCATTGGACTTATATGCTTGCATCTGATGTTGAGATGCAAATATGTGTTTCAGCAGTGATGTTGCAGCCCCTGTTTTATTTATTTATTTATTTAATCTATTTTCTATCCTGCCTTTATTATTTTTATAAATAACTCAAGGCGGCGAACATACCTAATACTCCCTCCTCCTCCTATTTTCCCCACAACAACAACAACCCTGTGAGGTGAGTTGGGCTGAGAGAGAGTGACTGGCCCAAGGTCACCCAGCCAGCTTTCATGCGTCAGGCGGGACTAGAACTCACAGACTCCTGGTTTGCCATTGGCTCCTTCCTAGGTCTGAGAGACAGGGACTGGACCAAGGTCCCCCAGCTGGCTTTCGTGCCTCAGGCGGGACTAGAACTCACAGACTCCTGGTTTGCCATTGGCTCCTTCCTAGGGCTGAGAGACAGGGACTGGACCAAGGTCCCCCAGCTGGCTTTCGTGCCTCAGGCGGGACTAGAACTCACAGACTCCTGGTTTCTAGCCCGTTGCCTTAACCACTAGACCAAATTTTTGTCACTTTCTTCATCATCACAGTTTGTGCTTGATGTCTCTGATAGCAGCAGTGCATGGGTGAGGTGTCACACACTCAGGGTTGCTACTCCCTCTCAGATGATATTGCTTCCAGTCACTCTTCAACACTCAGTCTGCTGTAGAGCAACATCCAAAGTCCATCTGTGAGATTAGGATTAGAAGGGATTTATTTCTGCAATTCCAATCTAGGTAGGAAGAGAGACCTGCAAGACCTCAGAGAGGTGGTGTCATGCTTATGGGGTAGAAAGGGAGGCCTTGAATAGTGGAGCAGAAAAGCAAAGCTAAGAACAAAAATAGAAGTGGGATCTTGAAGACATCATGACTACAGATACCGTATATACTTGTGGATGAGCCCATCCGCAGATAAGCCAACTCTCGAAATTTTAACCAAAATGCCATGAAAAATACATCACCCATCGATAAGCCGACCCTTGAAATTTTCATATGTTTTAATTTTCACAATTGGCTTATTTTTAGGAAGCTCAGGGATCAGCCCATCCACAGATAAACCAAACCCAATTTTGGGGGTGTATTTTGGCACCTAAAATTCTTGGCTCATCCACAAGTATATAGAATAGTTGTTTCTATCCATTGGTATCATAACCATCAATCTGCCCTTGATTCCATCCAGGGGCATCTACAGGGCAGGTAAAAAAAGTCAAGATCTGCAGTTGTGCCATCATCTTGACTTTTTTGACCTCCCTCATGAGCACCCCTGACCCCATCTATAGACTTAGAAGGAAAGGTCTGGAATTTGGGTTATATCACCATTTATTTTTATTTATTTATTTATACTTGTATTTATACCCCGCCCATTTCCTCCCTAGCGGAGGACTCTGGGCGGCTTACATACATCGTTTATACATTTCAATTCAATTATACAATGTTTTTCTAATCCATGTGCAAGGGGAGGGGGTAAGGGAACCGACACTTCCTGGCTTCCAGACTACATGTCCCAGGGTGCCTTGCGTCAGAGCCGGCTGCTGACGTCCTGTAGATGTTGTTGCTTCCGGGATCTGTCGTAACCGCCGCCATTCGAAGAGATCTTCCGTCTGGTGGATACCGACCCCCGACAGGACGCCAGCATATTTTCCCACTTTAAGGTGGTACCCAATTTATCTACTCGCTAGCTTTCAAACTGTTTGGGTCGACAGGAGCTGGGACTAGCAACAAGAGCTCACCTCGTTGCGCGGGGATTCGAACTGCCAACCTTCTGACCGGCAGCCCTACAGCTTCAGCGGTTTAACCCGCTGAGCCACCGTGTCCCTGTTTACCAGAGGACTGAAGTGGCAGCCCTCAAAATATAAACCGACACACTGAGTGGGAATTCCAGTCTGGAGGGTTGAAAAGGGTGCATTATACCATTGAAGCCAAGGTGCTGAGCTCTGGAGAAGAAGCATATTGAGAACTTTTTCAATATCATGGAAAATTCTCTCCTGCTAAATTCATTACTGAGACAATACCCTTTCCTTCTTTGTGTCCAATTTGGCTACCAAGCAGGGATAATGGCCCTGGCTTGCAATCTGTTCCATATATTAGTCTGCCTTTCCTTTACCATGGCACAATAGAAACTATGGATCTGCAACCAAGAAGGGTTCCTTTGCATTTTTAATATGGCTCATTGTCAGAGATGGTGGAGGGAGGGAGGGGAAAAGAAAGATGAAGGGGAGAGAGATGGGAAGGGAGGGAGGGGAAAGGGATGGATGGATGGATGGATGGATGGATGGAGGGAGGGAGGGAGGGAGGGAGGGAGGGAGAGGAAAAGGAAGATGAAGGGGAGAGGGAAGGAAGAAAGGAAGGAAGGAAGGAAGGAAGGAAGGAAGGAAGGAAGGAAGGAAGGGGGAGAGGGAGAGGGAGAGGGAGAGGGAGAGGGAGAGGGAGAGGGAGAGGGAGAGGGATTTAAAGAAAAGCCAAAAAGCACTGGATGATCATAAAACAAAGAAACAAGGAAGCACACACCTAGACTTTAAAATTCACTGAAATGTATCCCTTTTAAATATATACATTCTGTGTACCTCTTTCAGACTACAAAGACTAGATAATCACAGCAATTGTGGAAGCTCTTTGCTACCTTGTCACTTGTATGTAAGTCAATATCCCAGCAGAGAATAAATAATAATTTGGGATATTTTTCTCCCTTAAGCACGGTTAGGCACTATCTAGTTGTCGTTTTCAAGGGATGCTAAGGGCAAGGTACAAACACATCAGAAAAGAAGGGGAAAGAGGAAGAATGGAGAATACACAATTCTCTTTCTCGCACAATTGCAGAGGGACCTGCTAGTTGGCAAAGCAAGGATGGGGACAGTTTGTAAAACTGCACAAAGGAGGGTCTCTAGGCCAAATTGAATCTCTGCAGCAGGGAGTTTGGTGGCTGATGTTGTGGCTGGTTTGCATAGGTGGGGGAGACCATGCCGGCCCCCTTAGGCATGTTTTTCTTTTAAATGGGTAAAGTTTGTTTGGATCTGCTGGTGCCATGGAGACAATCCCTAGATGTTGAGCCTACCTGCTTGCTAATTATTTCTGCACATTCCCACACAGTTGCCTGGAAGATTGAAAAAGTCTGGATTTATCTCACTCCTATTTAATTATTCTTAGGCGTGAATAACTTGGGTTGCCCGTGGTGGCAAGAAAGAAGTCAGAGCAGCTGGGATGAGTAACATGGAGGGGACAGGGTGACCTACAAGAGGGCGTGTAACTAGAACTGCCTTGAAATCTTGATTAAGAAAAAAAAATTAGAAACATAAGAGGTGATTTGGGGCAAAGGAAGTTTAACCCATTTAAACTCCCTGAGCATTTAACCTCTTCACTACTCAACTGCAGAGCTAAGGATGCTTTGAACATTTTTGAAAAGAGATCTTTCAGAACATAAAGGAGTGAGTATAGCACCACTTTAAAGCAGCTGCCTCCTTTTTTGCGGCTGTGCAAGCTTTGAAACAGATGCGGCTGCTTTAAGGAGTGCCATTTAATGAGTGGAACTGTTAAAGGAGCTGCATCTTTTTTCAGGTTAGGATTAGCCTGAATAGAGACCCAGCTGCTTTAAAAAGATGCTGTATTTGTTTTAACCATTGTACAGCCTTATTTAACTGATCCCACTGTCCAATTTACTTGTACAATTTACCTTTGTGCAGTAAAAATTACTGTGAATGCCACAGAAGAGGTGGGGAAAAAAATCATGCAGACATTGTGGGGTAGCAAAAACTCTTCCCTCTTTACCCATCTATTCCTCCTTCTCTTCTCCTCCTCTAAATACCTTTCCACAAAATGGCCTTTTCTTTTTGTCAATTTAGTGGCATTATTCCAAGAATTAGCATGTATCTCAACCTTTCAGATCTAGCACCTTCACAGCCAGCCAAGTTGGTTGGGGATACTGGGAGGTGCAGTCCCAACATACAATATGTGGAGAAGCACCCCATTGAGGGAAGCTGGCCTGGCTTGTCACTCACTCCCAGCACTTGCCAGGTTGCCATCAGAGAAAACCCTCCTGCGCAAATTCCATTTTCACTGCAAAGGGGATGCTCTGGTTGGAAGATCAGAACATGTAATTTTTGCCAGCAGCTGTGACTCAGCTGCACTGTAGCAATTGCAAGAACTTGGCATCATAGTTACTGTTCCCCTCTCTCCTCTCTGCCTGACCATGGCTGTACTTTGCCCTGTTATTTGTGTAAGACCTGATCCGATGGATTTGCTTTCACTGTTGCTCTTCAAGCATCAAAACTGCACAAGGTAATTGAGAGGCAGACCCCAAGACTCTGTTCCTGATGTTAGGGCAGAAGTGAGCAGCTTTGAGGACAGGAAAATTCCTCCCACACCCAGAATGCTGCAGATGTAAAATAGACTTTCTCTATTGGGTTGGTACAATGGCAACTCTTGACTGACAGAGGAGTGGGAGAAGATTGAGACTCCATCTATTCCTAAATCTTGTTTTTTGAAGTAATCAAGCAGGTGACTGATAAATCTCCAGGCAGATCATCCTGGAGGTATCTTGGATCGCACAGTTTCAGGTCTTTCAACTTTGAGATTTCACATTATCCATTGCTGATCACCATGAATTCATCTACCCAGCCACCTCTTTTAAACCCATTTCAGTTAATGATAGTGAAGCCCTCCATAAATTATGCAGAGAAATATCAAAGGATGTTTTTGCATAGTTATTAACAAGAGTGAAGTCCTCTCATTAATTAATCAATAAATCCATCCATCCATCCATCTATCCATCCATTCAACTTTTATACTGCCAAATCAGTACAAATTTGCGGTGGTTTACAAAAGGGTTGACAAAAACGGCTGTGAGAGCATCCACCGCAACAATAAACGAACTAAAACAATCAATAACTAATCCAAGTTTTCATAAGGATAACATGTAATAATAGTGTTAATGAAAAATAAATAAAACAAATCATAATGAAACCAAATAAAATATCAACAATTAAATCAATATAAGTAATTCAAAGTGAAATAATTTAAAGATGGTAAGAAAAAATGATTTCACCAAATGCTCTTCAGAAAACTTCCCAATTCTGTAGCTTCCAGAATGTTAGAAGGGATGAAGGAAAATCTTAATTTTAAGGGGAGGGTAATCTACGAGGCAAGAAGAGCAACTGAGAAACAGTTTTATATGGTTTCTATCCCTCTTTTTGGTGTATGACCACAAATTTCTCCTGGGAAAAATGTCCTGGACATTTTGTGTGGGAGGAGGTAGTCCTGCCAAAGTGCCCAAGTGTCAAATCATATAAAGCTTTATAGGTCAAAAATATTAAGAAGTTTCACCCACAACTTCAGGTCCCATTCAATTCTGAAAGCTCTTTTTGTTGTTCAGTCGTTTAGTCATGTCTGACTCTTTGTGACCTCATGGACCATAGCACGCCAGGCCTTCCTGTCCTCCACTATCTCCTGGAGTTTATTCAAATTCATGTTAATTACATTGGTGATGCTATCTAACCATCTCATCCTCTGCCGTCCCCTTCTCCTTTTGCCTTCAGTCTTTCCCAGCATCAGGGTCTTTTCCAGTGAGTCCTCTCTTCGCATTAGGTGGCCAAAGTATTTGAGCTTCAGCTTCAGTATCTGTCCTTCCAATGAGCAGTCAGGGTTGATTTCTTTTAGGATTGACTGATTTGACCTCCTTGCAGTCCAAGGGACTCTTAAGAAAGCTCTACCATGAAGAAATTTGGAATTTGGACATGTTTTATTAGCTATATAAATCTCATTGGCGATCACTCGTAGCCGAGTAAGATTGTCTTCCAAAGGTAAAATTTTAACGGTGAATCCGTAAGTGGCTATAAAGGCCAATTCTGGATCCGCACAACCTCCCACAATGAGGGCATAGGTTTCCGGGTGGGAGACGGTCATGTATATAACTAATGCTTTCCTGAATTGATTACCCTAATCTCTACAAAAGTTACTTTGAATGGAAATACTGGATGTGGATGTTTAAAATATTTGCACTCTTCTTTAATCAACCACAGAACGTACTTTATATTTTGGACCAGTTTTCTCTCTGTGAGTGCAATCTACCTGACAGAGCTATTGGGGGGGGGGGGGAGATAAAATTAGAAGAGAACCTCTTCCCTGCCCATGTAAGCCACTATGAACTCACAGGGAAAAGATGGGGTATAAATAAAATAAAAATGACAGCAGATCAACAAGATAAAGAATTAATGCAATTTTCTATTTTTATTTTTTTATTTATTATTCCAATTTATATGGCCAATTTATATCTCAAATTCAGGACTCTGGGCAGCTAACAGTTTTAAAAGAAAATGTAAAAGCATAAAAATTAGAAAAACAAAACAAAACAACAACAACATCATAAAAACAGCAGCCAGGTAAAAACAGACCCAACAATCACAAGTCAACAGAACAAATGTATGATTTCAGGCTCACCTCCTGAGCCCCAAATTTACATTACAAATTCCAGATTTCTGCCTTTGGGTTTCATTACATTACCTCTCTCTCTGCCCAACACATTTGTCTCCCCATAATCTACATTCAAGGTTATGTTGAGACACTAAATAGTCCAAGGTCATCAAATAAACTTGATGGTTAATAAATGGAGGGATGAACATTCAGCCTCCCACTTTAAAATTGACACGGCGATTGTTACACCCAAGTCTGACTTTCCAGAAGGAGAGAGATTCAGGATTCAGGAGGGCAAAGCCATTAGACATATTTAGCTTTCCTTTCAGATTGAGTCTTGCAACTGATTGAACGGTTCAGTCAAAGGTGTCAAGCTAAGGGTGAGCTATGAGAGAAGAAAAATCTATCACAGCGTGCTCTGGACAAAAAGACCTGCTTGCTCTCAATCACTTAGGTTGGATAAGGTACAGAAGATACATGCTGATGTGTTCCTGAGCCTTGCCAAGCTTTTCATTCTCTTCAGCCCAATGGAACGTTGGGAAGAAATTATTGAAAAGATTTTGGGATTCAATCTCTGTCCAACCTCTCTGTCCAGCAGCAGGATTATTTTGTGAAAATGGAACTGAGTGGGACCAAATATGGTGTGGAGGGGAGAAGTAGGCAAAAGAAAGATCACGTCTGCAAAGGAAGAAGATCAGGTTGGAGGCTGCAGAGAAAAACATTCCAGAAAATAATTCCCCCATGCATCCCTATGGAAGACTCAGTTGGGCAGTGGCTAATATTGTTGGTGTCTGCTCTGTTCTAAGTGCCCTTCTCCTGTGGGCATGTGACCAAGAGCTGAGTATATGAGGCCCCACCCTGAACTTCATGGAATCATAGGGTTGGAAAAGACCTTGGAGGTCTTCCCAGTGCACACATTCTCACAAACATACCAATGCAAGCAGAAGCACACACGCACACCTACACAATGCATTACTTCATTACATAGAAGACATTACAGATACCACCTGGGGCCACTGCTGGTAAAAGGCGTGGAATCATCTATCTTAGTCTATTTTGGAATTTTGCTTCTGTCAATCTTTCTCTGAATTATTTGCAGGACAACAGTAAATGAAACCAGCCATTGAAATCAATACACGTCAATATTAATTTCTAGGGACATATTTCTTAGAAGCGCATAAATAATAATCCTAGCTGGACCATCAAAATCATATCCTCAGTCTTAAAGAAAAGTGTGCCAGAAAGTCTTAAAAATAAGGGTTAGTTCCTATATGGTTGTTTTGGACAGTATGGTCTAGTGGTTAAGGTGCTGGGCTAGAAACCAGGAGTCTGTGAGTTCTAGTCCCGCCTTAGGCATGAAAGCCGACTGGGTGACCTTGGGCCAGTCCCTGTCTCTCAGCCCTAGGAAGGAGCCAATGGCAAACCAGGAGACCGAGAGTTCTAGTCCCGCCTTAGGCATGAAAGCCGGCTGGGTGACCTTGGGCCAGTCACTCTCTCTCAGCCCAACTCACCTCACAGGGTTGTTGTTGTGGGGAAAATAGGAAGAGGAAGGAGTATTAGGTAAATAAAAGATTTTACAAGTCCAAACACTAACTAGGCAATATTTCTGTATTAGTTTGTTCTAGTGGTTAAGGCAACGGGCTAGAAACCAGGAGACTGAGAGTTCTAGTCCTGCCTTAGGCATGAAGGCCGGCTGGGTGACCTTGGGCCAGTCCCTGTCTCTCAGCCCTAGGAAGGAGCCAATGGGAAACCAGGAGACTGAGAGTTCTAGTCCCGCCTTAGGCATGAAAGCCGGCTGGGTGACCTTGGGCCAGTCACTCTCTCTCAGCCCAACTCACCTCACAGGGTTGTTGTTGTGGGGAAAATAGGAGGAGGAAGGAGTATTAGGTATGTTCACCGCGTTGAGTTATTTATAAAAATAATAAAGGCGGGATAGAAAACAAACAAACAAACAAACAAACAAATGATGTAAAAAGGGGGAATGGGAAAAACTAAGAGTAATTATAATGGAAAATATCTCCCTTAATTCTCTTCTTTTCTGCTGCAGTTCAAGCTCTGCCAGCTTTCCTATTACAGCATGGCTCTGCTTCTGGCTGAAGTCTTTCTTCTCCTTTTAAAAATCCTGATATGTCCATTGGATTTTCTGAGCAAAAGTAAATCCCTGATGGAGCTAAAGTCAACAGGTTGGAAATAAAGTTTACTATGTTTCTGCTTTCTGAACCATCTTCTTAAGTACAGGCTGGAGCACTTGGAGAAAAATTGTCCATCTTTTTCTCCAATATAGATTCTCTGATCTGAAAGAAAACACCCACAAACTTGGGATAAGGAATGGAACAGTGGAGAGAGCTTTCATAAGAAAACCAATTTTAGCTTGCTTATGCTTCCTTGCATCTGATGCATCTTCAACCCTATGGTAAACTTTGACGGTCCCTAAGATCTCTCCGCTGGACTTGAATATTCATCATCAGAAGTGCTGTTGATGTTCAGAGAGAACTAATATTTCTAGCTTTCTTTTTTAATCAAACTCCCCTGTATGTACCATATGAATCAAAGAGTTTGAAGCTTCAGCTTTTGGAGACAGATAGCTTTTGAATGTTCAAGTTTCTAGCTCACAGAATTGTCTAAGCATGTAGTGGAAACTCTGTTACAAATCAATCTGTTTTGGATTTCATCCTGAAAATTATTTTTCCCCTTTTCTGTCTGGTTTGGGCTGTCTACCCTTGGATCTGATGAGAAGATCTCCATGTTATCTACATTATAAATAGCACAACTAGGTCTATGGTTCATAATTGCTATATGGACCCATAGCTGCCCAGACAATTTAATGGGGGATTCCTGCCTTGACAATCTGGCTTGTGAAAGATATCAGAGGATCAGGACATGGAATTATGGGTTTATAGAGGTAAGTTACAGGAAGACAGATTCAGACTGAATTGTAGGAAGACAAATGTACTAATGGCAAGAGGAATTTAAACTCACTTGAGCCCCTACCTGGTCTATAAGGCTCTTCAGATACTCCCTCATGCTTGGTCACCTCATCCATGGACTATTGCAATGTGCTGTACATGGGGCTGCCCTTGAAAACTACTGCAGCTGGTCCAGAATGCAGTGGCATTGGCATGCCACATCATGCTCATGGAACAACTTTGCTCCATGAGCTGCAGTGATTACAATAGGTTTCTGGGTGCAGTTCAAGATGCTGGTTATAAAGTCCTTCACAACATGGAGTCTGTCTGTCTTCCATGGCTTCTGCCTGGCCTGTATGATGAGAATTGACATGCTCCAGGTCCCCTCTTATTAGGCAGTGCCATCTGATGAGACCTGGGAAGCATGACTTCTCTGTCATAACACTTGCCCTCCTTGGTACTCTCCGAGCTCGGTTGTTTGCTTGCAGACATTTCATTGCCCAACTAGGTAGCATCATCAGTGCTAATGGGTGTGGGGTTTGCTTCCTCCTTATATACAGTAGCTTGCCCTGCCAGTGTTGGTGGGGGTGTGGTTAACTTAAATCCTAAGAGAAAGTTAAACCCCCTTTTTTTTTAACCTGGGAGGTTAGTTTAGCCTTGCAACAGATTTAGAATTCCCTCTCTACTAGCTAGACCAGGGCTTTCCAAAGTTTTCCCGCAGCGACACACCAACTGCCGTTGGTGTGTCGCCGTGGGAAAACCCGGAAGCGCTGATGATGATCAGCGCTTCCGGGTTGTGTGGCGACACACCAGACTGTGTGTGGCGACACACCAGACTGTGTGTGGCGACACACTTTTGTGTCGCGACACAGTTTGGAAAGCTCTGAGCTAGACCATTCCTCTGGGCAAGGAACATGATCAAATGTGCCCAGATGCACCCACACCAGAATCTATCCTATGTTTCAACCTTCTGTTAAACTTACTGTAGGTCTAAGGCTATGGATCCAATAGCCAACTGACTCTGGAGAAAGCCCATGTCTCACTCTGGATGAGATTGCACTCCCTTGGTTACGTATAAACTACTCCTGGACAGGAGGCTTTGCTGTCACTGATGTCCTTGTCATTTCATATATGAGCTACTGCAACTTGATCTGCACACAGCTACCCCTGAAATCCATTCAGGAGCTGCAGCTAGTTCAAAATGCAGTTGATCGTTATGCATGTGCTTAGGCTTACCTATGTGACACCTGTGCTGTAGGATCTTTATTTGCTTCTGATTAGCTTCCTGGTGAATTCAAGTTGGTTGTTTTTTTTGTGTGTGTGATCTTTAAAGCATTATTTAGCTTAGGACCTGGATATTGCTGAGACCACCTGCAATCTGCCCACCCAATGAGATCAGGAACAGAAGACAAATTAAGGGTCTTGCCTCTGAAAGAATGAGATCAACAGGGATCCCTTGCATAACCTTCTCAGTATGTTCTCTGTCTTCTAGATCAACCTTCTTTTACATATAAGGTCAACATCTTCCCTGCTAAACTTCCATAGATCAGTCAAGACCTGGCTCTTGTGGAGGGCTTTTGGGGTGGGAGAGAAGGATGATTTTAAGAATATAAGCAATGTCCTGCTGGATCAGACCTCTGGCCCGTCTAGTCCAGCAGTCTGTTCTCCCAGTGGCCAACCATCTGCACAAGGAAACCCACCAGTCTCCCAGCAGATGGCCTTCAGAGGCTGTCATGCTGCCATCAAGGCTAAGTGCCATTGATCCCCAGGACTTGCAGGGGTTTCCCCATTTACTCCAAGGGTGCTGGCAGTGTTGATTGATGGGATAGGGCTGTGATTATTGCAGTGGCATAGGAGCCCAAGCAAATAAATAAATCAGAACGACCTTCGATGAAAGCAAAACACTAGGATTTTCTATATTTCTTTGCTACCATCTAGTGGTCATCCAGATTTGTGCAGGCGAGATATTGTAGCTGTACTCTTAAGTTTCATATAAAAGACACCTGATCAGATCATATAAGGTACCAATTAGCCCATCTGAAACTCTTAGAAACTATCACATCCCAAGCACCCTAGAAGACTTTCTGTTGGGTGAACCTGCTCGATCTAGCAGAAGCAGATGAAGACCAAGCCCAGTTGGGAGCCACAGAGAACCAGGCTCTAAGTATGATCATAATTAAAGTTTCAGGTAAATTTCAGAAGCTACTGTAAATCTAGAAAGTTTTAATTAATGAAGACTTTGTTTGAAGTTGAAATTGGCCATTTCTGCCCCATCTCTGCTGGAGTTTTTGTTCCAACTTCAATGGGAATTGGAGTTGATTTGGGGGATTTTTTAGGATTGGGCAAATATTTTGTAAGAGTTGTTCTACAACTGCAAAGGAGCACGTATAAAACGCTGCTTTTTAAGTCATGAAAGCAGCCACATCTTTTTCCAGGCTTGCATTGCTGGTTCAGAAAATACTTCTGTCTGACTCTGCATCTGTGTGTATTTGCTAGCATGGATACTTGGTTTCACACTGTTCTGTTCTGTTCTGTTCTGTTCTGTTCTGTTCTGTTCTGTTCTGTTCTGTTCTGTTCTGTTAGTCTAGTCTAGTCTAGTCTAGTCTAGTCTAGTCTAGTCTTAAGCAAATGTTAGGTTGAAATAACAGGAAAGTGAACAGTGAGTGCACACTTAGTAGAGAGGCAAGGGAACCATTAAAAAAAGAGACTTGGGGACTACCCACAATGTATTGGGAGCCACCAGTTCACCACTTGAGTTACAGTACATGGACAGCCCAACTCAAAACAGAAGTTTCCAGCGATCATTTCTGAAAATATTTCCATTCGATGATGAGCTCTGACACCCCTCTTGGCTTCAGGTTCCTATTTCCATCTCATTGTTCTGACAGTCTTCAGTCAATGTCACTCTTCCTTGAAGTTAACACGAAAGCATTTTTAAATAAGTGTGTCCAGAAAATGGACGGTTTCTTTATTAATGTGTGTTGTCAACATGCCTTAAATGTCCTACTCATGCTTAAAGTGTGATTGCACAGGTTTCTGTATATATGCCTCAACAGATCTGTACTTTTCCCTAAGGAAATGCTAATTATTCCAATATGGATGGCTTTTCCTACTGTCAGGTTTTCATTTATAGCTACTTTCATAAGGGGTTGTGTGTTGCAGCCAGAACAATTTGCAGACTTGTAGCAATGTATGGAATGTATAGTCGAAGGCTTTCACGGCCGGAATCCGATGGTTGTTGTGGGTTTTCCAGGCTGTGTGGCCGTGTTCTGGCAGTTTTGGTTCCTAACGTTTCGCCAGTAGCTGTGGCTGGCATATTCAGAGGACAGGAGCACAGCTAGAAGATTCTCTCTGTGCCCAAGTGGAGGGTGTGTGTTCCTGCTGGTGTTTATAGCTGCTGAGAGGGTGTGTCCTGAAAAACACAGCTTGCAAAAGGTCAATGAACTCTACTCAACCACAGAAATATACAAACAACTCACACAATAGATGTGCTAATCCCACACATAACAGCACCACACCCCCTAATCACCACAAAAAACCCTCTCCTAATCTCTTGTAAATGACCCACAGAAGACACACACCCTCTCAGCAGCTAAAAACACCAGCAGGAACACACACCCTCCACTTGGGCACAGAGAGAATCTTTTAGCTGTGCTCCTGTCCTCTGAAGATGCCAGCCACAGCGACTGGCGAAACGTTAGGAACCAAAACTGCCAGAACACGGCCACACAGCCCGGAAAACCCACAGCAACCAATTTATGGAATATCTTTGTGTTGACCCAGCCATTATCTTAGCATATCCCATAGGTCATATTAAGCAATATCCTGATGCATTGGGTGGGGGAGAAAAGCAAGTTATGTAAAAACAGCAATTGGGTTTTTCTAATGTGAGTGTAGAGTTTGGAAGCTTATGTCAACCCTGTTCACCCAACTTTCTTAACCAAGCCAAGTAAAGACCTAATATATGTATTCCTTCAATGTACTAAGGTAAAGGTAAAGGTTCCCCCCGCACATTTGTGCAGTCGTGTCCGACTCTAGGGGCCGGTGCTCATCTCTGTTTGTTAGCCGAAGAGCCAGTGTTGTCCGAAGACACTTCCACGGTCATGTAGCCAGCATGACACATGCGGAACGCTGTTACCTACCCACCGAAGTGGTACCTATTCATCTACTTGCATTTGCATGCTTTCGAATTGCTAGGTTGGCAAGAGCTGGAGCTAGTGCAGGAGCTCACTCCGCACCAGAACTTGCAATCTCTATGTTTGTAAACCGCCCAGAGTCCCCTTGTGGGAGATGGCGCGGTGATAGAAGTCGAAACATAAATAAATAAATAAATACTTGCATTTGCATGCTTTCGAATTGCTAGGTTGGCAAGAGCTGGAGCTAGTACGGGAGCTCACTCCGTCACGCAAGGCTAAGGATTCGAACCTCCGAACTTGCGATCTTCCGATCGACAAGCCTGGTGCCTTACCCACTGAGCCACCACGCCCCTTAAATGGGTTCATACCACATCCATAATGTTTGGGTTTTATATAATGTAAGAAACCTTTTTGACCACACTGCTTTTGAACTTCACTAATGGTGGCAGCCCAGATGTTGTATCTGCCATGATGGGGAACACGGTTGCTTGTGAATGAATCTTGTGGGTACCCCAGCAAATGGCAAGTGTGGTTAAGAAGAAGAAACGGCTGAGTACAAAGAAGAGGGTGGGAAATTATTATTCTTTTATTTTACTTTTACCCCGCCTTTATTACTTTTATAAATAACTCGATCTCATTCAGCTCAGGAGCAAATTCCCGATGCTTGGATTTTTATTTTATTTTATTCTATTCTATTCTATTCTATTCTCCTGTGCTTTTCTGATGAAAGCTTTGACACTTCAAACCCCTTCATTTCTCTAAGCAGGAGCAAAAGAAAAATTGAGCGCCAAGCAAAAGGGATTTTCTAAAGGAGGCATCTTCTCCATCTCTCCCAAATTCACAAAAAGGACGAAAATAATACATTTCTTCAAATAAAAAATAATTGGTTTAAAAGTAGCTGAGCTGAAGAAGCCATCTCCGGTGGCAACATCCATGTACTTACAAAATCCATCAAAACCCAAGTGGTGCTAGTCACGCCTTAGATCGGAGTTGTTGCTGAATTGCATTCCCTTCTTCTGATTTTGACCTCTGCACTCCTGCTTTTTCTGCTGCAGTCCCTTCTTTTTCTGCAGGAGGAAAAGATGGATTTTATTCAGACTGTAATTTTCAAACATTTCTCTGAAGGCCAGATATTGGTGGCCAAAAAACTGAGGAACACGGGACTGTGCCTTCCACTGATTCAGTTTTTTGCTCCACTTTGCTCCACTTTGCTCCAATGCTGGCAGAACATTGTAGGATTCCTGGCTGGGATATTTTTCTCAGATATTTCCCCTTAAACTTTATACATACAAGGCTATTGCTGTGGAGTCCTTGGTGCTCTCTGAGCCTTGTTGTTTTCTTGCAGACATTTCATTGCCAGGCTAGGCAACATCTTCAGTGTGAAAAAGTCCATCATCTTGGGAGATAGGTTAGGCTGAGAGACGGACAGAGGTCCAAAGCCACACAGCAAGATTTGTGGCCGATCAGGATTTGAACTCAAGGTTCCAACCCATTGAGTCCAAAACTTTTGATGCTGGTCCATGGTGGCCCCTTGAAAATAGACTGGAGCCATATTTCTGATCCAGCAAGGCAATCCTTCTACTCTCAAGTCTTTCCTGATTTACTTACAGTATATCAGTATTTCTGAGATACTTTTTAGCTTAGAATCAGGAGGAATCAGGGAACACCTTTTCAGACCAACACATTTTATTAAATCAACCATGGACTAACACAGCTCTCCTCCTACAATTCTTGCCCAGAAAAACCTCCCAAGGGACTGATAAATTAAAAGTGCAAAAAGATGTTTTTGTTTTAGTTTTGAAATATCTCTCTATGACCCTTAACCTGATTGCACACAGATGTAGGCTTAATTTTAAAAATCTGCAATGTTTCCATTTGAAGATTAATAATTTAGAAACCTTTGTAATAATGGGGCTGCCCTTGAAGAGCATTCAGAAGCTTCAACTGGTACAGAATGCGGCTGCACAGGTAGTAAATGGTGTCGGATATTTGACACATGTAACACCACTGCTTCGGGAGCTGCATTGGTTGCCGGTATGCTTCCAGGTGCAATTCCAGGTGCTGGTTGTCACCTTTAAAGCCCTTCATGGCTTGGGACCAGGTTACCTGAGGGACCGTCTTTTCCCAGTTGTTTCTACCCGTCCAATCCGGTCTGGTAGGTTAGGCATGCTACGAGTCCCGTCAGCCAAGGAATGTCGGTTGGCGGGAACTAGGAGGCGTGCCTTCTCTGCCGTAGCACCTGCCCTCAGGAATATTCTCCCTTCAGAGGTCAGGATGTCCCCGACCTTGTCGGCCTTCCATAAGGCCACGAAGACCTGGTTATGTGCCAGGGGCCTCGAGAGTGTTAAGGGCCCCGTTTCTTGGCTATATTAACATCCATGCATTGTTTACTTGGCAACCATATATATTTATTTTGTACTTTTCATTGTTTTTAATTATTTTAACTGTTTTGTGGTTTTTTATGATTGTAAGCTGGCCAGAGTCACTTGTTGAGATGGGCAGCTATAGAGATCAAATAATCAAATAATCAAATAATCAAATAATTAAATAATTAAATAATTAAAAAATTAAAAAATTAAATAATTAAATAATTAAATAATTAAATAAAGCACCTAAGGCCCAGGGTTTCTACGGAAGCTGCATTGCAATACAAGCCCCACCTTTTTTCCACACGTATACATGCTTTCTAATGCCATTATGTCTATCCTTCCTATGCTGTAGTACAGGCCGTCCTCGTTTAGCGACCACAATTGGGACCGGCAACTCAGTTGTTAAGTGAAGTAGTTGCTAAGTGAAACCGCGACTGTGCTTACAATCTTCCTTCAGCTTTCCTTTGCTTTACAGACCTGTGAAGGTCGTCAGTGCAAGAATTGGTCAGAAAATTACCTTTCCATCACATTGTAACTGGGAATGGTCACTAAATGAGGCATTTGCTAAACAACGACTACCTGTATCTAAGACCTGGCATTCTTTTAATATCTGAAGTTACCTATATTCTTTTCCTTGCTATCCATGGATCTTGGTGTTTTATCATTGTATTATATATCTTATTTTATTTTTCTATCTTTTCCTTTAGCTTTTTACCTGCTTTTCCTTTGAAACTGGCACTGTTATGGTTATTGGACTCAGCCTGCAAATAAAGTGCAGTCAATCAAGCCCCGTCTTTGTTCTCAGAAATCTCACTTCTCTTGGTGGTGCAGATGAGCCCGTGAAGCAGATCTCAAACTAGAGGGGCTTCATTTGGGATGTGACCACTTTTCCAAACCATGATTTTTTAAAATAATCATCCACACATGTTCAAGGAAAGCCTTGTAAATGACTGGTTAAGTAAGGCAATGTTGGTTACTGTGTTGGGGAGTTGTGTGAATAAAAGTGCATTGCACTATAGATATTAGAAGGGTCAGGATTTTCATTGAACAGTTGTGGCCACCCTTTTGACTTTTTTGACCCCACCTCCAGACGAGCCTGATTTGAGGACCTCAGAGGCAAAGGGGCCACCTGCTATTTCTAGGGATAAAACAGCACCAGACTCTTTCTCCACATCATCATCTTTGGCCAATGTTACAGATGTTTCTTGTTTCCAGCACTCGATAAAGAAAAACTACATTTTGCTATTGTTCATTATTTCCCAGAGGATAATGACAGGTTCTGCCCAAATCACAGGTGATGCTTTTGCCATTGTGATGGTCTGAATAAGCACACCTTTCCTCTAGTAATAGTGTAGGTTCTACATAATCCATGCCAGCACCAGCATCCGTTCTTCATCATTGCAAGGCTGCCCAATACAAGGATCCCTCTGTAGGAAAGAGACAACATGGCATGACCAAACATATGCAGCCTTGCAATGTGGTTGGAATTACTTGCTTGATGTCTGAGTGGCAAAATGGAAACAATGTGGTAAATGCAGGAACCACCCCAAATTTGCTCTGTTAAAAACGGGTGGCTATACACCCTCTCATTTAGCAACTGCAATCCATTCCAGCAACTTTGTCGTTAAGTGAAATGGACGCTAAGCGAACACGTGACTGAAAGAGAGAGACGCTGCAAAGATCTCTGGTGGCTGCCATCTCATTCAGATAAAGTTTTCTCATACAGTCTCCTGTGCCTGACCTGGTTTTCTCTCTCTTTTTTTGCCCCCTCACTGGGCGGAAAGTTACTTAAACAAGCTCTATCTTTTTGAGATGCTTTTCTCCACAGGACAGCGCATCCCTCAAAAGTGCTAACTGCAAGTCAACAAGCTCAGCTCTGTGACCTTAATTAGTTGGTTAGAACCCTCCTGCTGGCTCACCCTGCTGTCTGAAACTGACCAGACTTTAATCAGTTTCACACTGAAGGCTTTTGTTGTCAGGCACAGGAAATCTGGTTGTAAGTGCATGCATTGGTCAGAAAATGAATTTTTTATTACCATAAAAACCGAGGTAGTCGCTAAATGTGGAGTGACTGTATTTCCTTTTCGTTTCTTGGAATAACAGGACACCATTCCAGCTACGGGGACCGTTGTATTCATTCACCTGAAGCCCTGAACTCACATGCTGGAGAAGGACCAACACAAATTATTTACCCAGCTCTGTGACATCTGTTTCACTCTCGATTCACATGACACACTTTCTAACCTGATCCTTCTGCTGTCTTTCCCCTTCAATATGTTGTTTGTTAGTTATGTTCCTCTACAGGATTCCATGATCTCCACTTCCTTCTGCTGCCGGCCAAAATGTGTTTCAAGCTTGCAGTGTTTTAATACTCAGGGAAAGTGGTTTCCATCACATGGATGGGGAAGAGACTAGAACATACCTAGGGAAGCAGCACCATTTGTAACACCACAAGGGCTGCTCGGAGGGAACAAAGATTATAAAAGATGAAAGAATCCAGGATGATCTAGGCCTGCAAAGATTAATGGCATATCTGCTAAGGAGGGGGAAAAAAATCTGTGGATTGGAAATTATCTTTTTTTAATATGCATAAGGCACTTCAAAAGCGAAGTAAGAGAGGTTTGACTGTGCACATAATATTTTTTAAAATTATTTCTAAAATTTCATTTTGGAGTGTGATTGCAGACAGGTAATTGGATTTTGTTGGGGAACAGGCAGCAACTGAAATCTTTGACAGCAATGCTATCGTTGGTCAAAATCAGGTGGCCTTTTTACCACAGCAGAAACAGCACTTTCTTTTTCGTGAGATGCCATCTAAGCAGCAATGGTGCGTTGGCCAAATATCCGTGCTTTGAGATCTCAAATTTCAGATTTTCCCCTGTTCTCTGGAGTTAAGGGGTCAACTGATATCCAAACCTTAGGATACGTACAGGTACGAGGCTAAGAAGTGAAGGACTTCAGATTGTTTTTACTGGATTTTGTACAAATGAGACCATTTTTTCCCCTAAGCCTGGAATTTAGAGAAGATTAATAGCAGACACCAGTAACCATTGATGCCTTTCCTTTCCTAAGAAACAGCTATCCTTCTTTTATCAGCTTTCATCTCTCCTTTAAAAGTCTGAGGTCTTAATTTTGAAACCATTAGTGGATAGCTGGAACCACTGGATGGAGCAGAGCTTAATACAGCAAAAAGACGCACACAGAAAAGAGAATTATCTAAAATAGTGTTGATGAGTACTTTAGAGAAATATAGGTTATTGATCTTACACACTTAGCCCACCCAAGCATAAAGAATTGCACACTTAGACAAAGTAGGTTCAAAAGTAAGCACAAAAGAAAATCTTACTCGTTTATTTGGTCCAGTTACATCCATTCAAGAAAAATGATTCTTGTTCTTCTTTCTTTCCCTAAACTGTATTGACCCTTAGCCCTCATTGCTGCTAAAGGATGCATGCGGAAAGGGGGAAACTCCTGACTCTAGGCCCAGGCATGGTGCCTAGATGGAAGGAGCAGTATCAGCGTGCTTCCTTCCCAGATGGAAGAGAAGGAGGAAGAGAGAGAGAGGAATGTGGGAGGGACAACAAACAGCTTCTTCCGGAAGCATATGGAGAATTGCTTCCTAGAACGAACTCATCCACATGCTAATGAGGCATGCTGATTTGCTGGGACCTCCAACAAATTTTTGCTTCTTGTGCTGCACAGAAACCTGCTTTGCAGTGCCTCAAACATCTCCTTCCCCAACAGAAGTGGCTTCTGTTTTTCTGATTTATTCTCTGGAGGTTTGATCATTCCTTTCAGGGATTCTATTATTGTTGTTATTAAGTGACAAGCCTTCCTTTGTGTAGTTGCAGACACCATCTTGACTTTTTCAATTGCCTGCACGTGCTCCTGCTCACCATTCAAGATAAGTGATTTGGGGAGGTGGGGAACAACATTCTGCCCCCACCTGCAAATAGGCCTGGCTTGAGGACCTCAGAAGCAAGGTGGCTGAATTCCTTCCCATATTTCCTCAGTGTGATTTGATCCAGAAAAGCAAGAAAATGCAACAATAATGTCTGCTCGCATAGCGTCTTTGATTTGTAGCAACCAACAAGAACCGACAGCATCTCACTTTTCCCCAACAAGATACACAAAAGGATTTAATCTCACTGCCACCTTTCCTCTGTACAGCCTCATTAGTGGGCCTTTTATTCTTCCTTCCCACATCCCCAGTCAAGTATATTGGTCTCTGATTGCCTGATACACACATTCAGATGAATGGCACAATGATTGCATTTGACTTTTGTTGTGTTTTTTTCCCACTGCCTTTGAAAACACGGCACTACATTTGCTGGCCCTCCATTGTCAACATCTTTCTAAAGGCGTTTTGGAGAGCATAAGAGAGAAAGAGAGGTTTGTTGATTGCAATGACAAATCCTTTTTTCCCCCCTTTCTGTAGAAGAAGCAAGAAGAAGATTTGGGGAACATATGATGTTACAGAACCAACCCACTGGCTCTTGGAAAAACAGTCAATTGCATGGACAGAACTCCATGAAAAATATCAACCCAGCATCTCTGATAAGTTTCCATCCAAAGATGAACACGGTGTTTCCACCAAGTCTGTTGTATCTCAGACTTTGGACTCACATTCAGGATTCACACTTTTGTTATTCAGCCATCAAGCTTCTGTTCATCTTGCTTAATTAAAACAATATATCTGTAGTGTTTTTCTCTAGGCACAGCTAGACCTTCTCCTGGTCCTTTACTGATGTAGCAGTTTTCTTCACTGAAGGTGCGCTACCAGTACAAAGCATGTGTGAAGGCGGCATGCTCTGTGGTCCTCATGGTTCATCTTCACTGTATTTAATTTGATGGCATGGCCATGCCCCAACTCCTGAACATCAGCCTTGCATTGAAGAAAGGGGCAACGCAGCATTCAGTCTGCTACTTGGCAGCTTCCGTCCCTCTAGCTCAGTGCTTTCCAAAGTGCCACCGTTGGCGACACACCAACGGCGGCAGCGGTGGCGGCACAGGGACGCGTGGGGAGGCACGCACGTGCACAGCGGCGGTGCGGGGGGGGTGCATGGCGGCGGCGGTGTGTATGGCAGTGGCAGCTGCGGCCTCGCTAAAACACAGAAGAGCGGTGATGGTGTGCCACTGCCGCCGCCGCACGCACCCCCGTGCCGCCGCTTCGCGATACACTAAACTGTGTGTTGCGACACACTAAAGTGTTGTGACACACAGTTTGGAAAGCTATGCTCTAGCTAGTGCCTGGCAGCCTAGTTGAGAAGTATTTGATAAGTGTGAATGAGTGAGTGTACATGTAAGAAAGAGCAATTGTACATTGTAACCAGTAGAGTTTTGCTGTTACTTTAAATTTACTAGGTCTCCATGTATTCCAAAGAACCTCTTGTGTCTCAGTGTTCAGTTGAAAGGGTGTGTGTCCCTAATTATTACCTGGCTGTTGACCCAGCTGTTGACCAGGGCTCTGTGTGTGTGTCTTGTCTGCTCTAGCTGCACCCATCTGGAAAACCCAGATAGAAAGCAAGGGGGGGTTACAAGATCCGTGTGACTCAACAGGCTGTGAATGTGTGAGTGAGTAAGCTGAACCTGGGAGCACATGTAACGTTTTTGTTGGTAGGGAGGAATAGGGAGATGTCCAGTCCTGTAAGTTTCCCAGTATCAGCCAGCCCAGAGCTTAGCCAATCCTGGTTGACCTAAAGAAACTAAGTAGGCTTAGAACTAGTTAGTATTGGTATGGAAGATCACCAGCTGGAGGCTAGAATGGGACATTTAAAAGACATCCCAGAAGAAAGCAATGGCAATCTACTTCCATTCTGTTACCAAGAAAATAATATAGACATCAACCTGTAGTTGAGTTTGACTGTTTTAAAATGGCACTCAGTCATTACAACAGCATCATCAATGTATTTAAGAGTAGAAGAAGAGAAGAAGTGTATTTAATCATGCCAAAGACCCACATAATCCATCATTCTGTTCCTCCAGTGGCCAATCAGTGTTTTGGGGGGAACTCTACAATTAGGATATGAAGAAGACAGAGTCATCGTGAGGCATGACTAAGAGCTGTTGATAGCTTTCTCCACTTCCTTTAATTTGCTGAATCTGCTTTCATCCCTCCAAGCTCTTAACCATTATCACTTCTTGTAGGGATGGACTCTATAAATCATGTGGTTCCTGAAGAAGGATTTTCTTCTATTTTATCCAATCACTTCAAATGGCTGAACATCACCTTGTATTTCTAGGAAGCAAATTACAAGGGACGAAAAGGGAAAGGGAAGGGAGGTGGGTACGTTGTGGTTCAGGTGTTTGTGTTGACCCAGCCATTATCTTAGCATATCCCATAGGTCATATTAAGCAATATCCTGATGCATTGGGTGGGGGAGAAAAGCAAGTTATGTAAAAACAGCAATTGGGTTTTTCTAATGTGAGTGTAGAGTTTGGAAGCTTATGTCAACCCTGTTCACCCAACTTTCTTAACCAAGCCAAGTAAAGACCTAATATATGTATTCCTTCAATGTACTAAGGTAAAGGTAAAGGTTCCCCCCGCACATTTGTGCAGTCGTGTCCGACTCTAGGGGCCGGTGCTCATCTCCGTTTGTTAGCCGAAGAGCCAGCGTTGTCCGAAGACGCTTCCACGGTCCTGTGGCTGGCATGACACGCGTGGAACACTGTTACCTACCCACATGCTTTGCATGCTTTCGAATTGCTAGGTTGGCAAGAGCTGGGGCGAGTGCGGGAGCTCACTCTCTCACGCGGGGCTAGGGATTCGGACCTCCAAACTTGGGATCTTCCAATCGACAAGCCTGGTGTCTTACCCGCTGAGCCACCACACCCCCTCAATGTGCTAAGCTAAGCCAATATTAATCTTGGTTATGGTTAGTTTATGATTTGAAATAGTCTGTGAACCAGAAGACAGATGAAATCAGTAACCAGGTGGAAGGTGTTGTGTGAAGGCGTGGAAGAGCAGGTTGCTTAGCAAACTTGCAGGCGCTGTGCTACTTTCTTTCTTTTGGCTGCTGTACTCGGTTTGCTGGTGGCTGCAGAGCTCCAAAACGCACTTCTCCTCCTACCCCTG
Organism: Charina bottae; assembly: GCA_023362775.1. Classification (NCBI taxonomy): domain Eukaryota; kingdom Metazoa; phylum Chordata; class Lepidosauria; order Squamata; family Charinaidae; genus Charina; species Charina bottae. The sequence goes on along the minus strand of JALMGJ010000008.1, from coordinate 46,181,613 downwards.
TCTCAAAATTGCAGCTTTATTGGCAACTCTGCTGTGCTGACACTGGGGAAAAGGCTCAAATGGGAGGGGAAGAAGGCAGCCCAGGTACCTGCAATTTTGCTACGCAGCCTGTTCTTCCAGAGAATGCAATTAGAAAATAAATGGTTTCACCAAGAGAACGAAAGGAAAAGATAGATGTGGCGGAGGGGACAAGCCTAAGAATGCTCCCTTGAAAAGCTTTTTCTCTCAGGGTGCAAGTATTTATTTCAGGAGAACTGAGGATGGAGAGGCTTTACGTTTTTTGTTTTTTTTTAAAAAAAAAAGAATGGGCTGCTTTTAGGGAACTCAAACCAGCTGGAGGCAAGGCATCTCATTCATGATGACGGAGCAATCTTTTGTTACCGGCAACTGCATAAAGAAGCTATAACTATGGAGACCAAAGAGGCGAGTCAAACATGACATTCCTTTTTTCCCCACCCTCTTGAAGATGAAAGACCTTCACTTCTAAGCAAAATCTGCAGGAGACTTCACTGGTGGAGACGATTTCCCAGTGACATTCTCTGGAATCTGTCTCCGGAAGAGAAAATGTGAAGCTACAGGAGAAAAGCCCAGCTCTCTGCTAGAAGAACAGGATGAAAAATGAGCATTTTCTCAGCTGCTGTGTCATTTTGACCCCATCCCCCCTGGTCTTGCTGCCTGGTTGAATTGCTTCTTCCATTTATCTAAAGCAGCGTTTCTCAACCTTGGGAACTTTAAGACGTGTGGACTTCAACTCCTGGGGAATTCTGGGAGTTGAAGTCCACATGTCTTAAAGTTCCCAAGGTTGAGAAACACTGATCTAAAGGTTCACGGCTGCCACTAACCACATATAGTCAATACTGTTCCACAGTGTTAAGTGGGTGCTTACAGGTAGTCCTCACTTAATGACCATTCATTAGTGATAGTTCAGAGTTACAACAGTGCTGAAAGAACCAACTTACAACCGGTGCTCACACTTATGGCTGTTGCAGCATCCCCGCGGTCATGCGATCACGATTTGGGCACTTGGCAACTGGTTTGCATTTATGACCGTCGCAGCATCCTGTGGTCACGGGATCACCATTTTCGACCTTCCCGGTTGGCTTCTGGCAAGCAAAATCAATGGTGAACCGCGTGATTCGCTTAACAACCACGTGGTTCGCTTAACAACCACAGTGATTCGCTTAATGACTGCTGCAAAAAAGGTTGTAAAATCAGGTCAGATTCACATAATGACCCCTTTGCTTAGCAACTGAAATTCTGGTCTCAGTTGTGGTCATTAAGGGAGGACTACCTGTGTTTATATTGGCTCCTGTGCAAAATAAACACTTTGCGATTAATTAAGAAGATGCTTTCAGATCCTGATAGTCTCCCTTGGAGACCAACGTGCAAGTCAACTTTTAAAACAGGTGAATGAGGCAAAAAAGCCCAGCTATATATTACTTATTTATCTGCTTTCCTGCTCAATGTCATTATGAGCAAAGCTGCTCTGAGAGATTCACTTTTTCCTTTACATGCTTCTCTAGGCCAGTGGGTACCATCAGAAGCTAAATGGCGTCTTATTGCTTGCACTTTCAGAGGATAGTTAGGGAGAGCCAGTTTGGTCTAGTGGTTAAGGCAACGGGCTAGAAACCAGGAGACTGAGAGTTCTAGTCCCGCCTTAGGCATGAAAGCCAGATGGGTGACCTTGGGCCAGTCACTCTCTCTCAGCCCTAGGAAGGAGCCAATGGCAAACCAGGAGACTGAGAGTTCTAGTCCCGCCTTAGGCATGAAAACTGGCTGGGTGACCTTGGGCCAGTCCCTCTCTCTCAGCCCAACCCACCTCACAGGGTTGTTGTGGGGAAAATAGGAGGAGGAAGGAGTATTTGGTATGTTCGCCGCCTTGAGTTATTTATAAAAATAATAAAGGCGGGATAAATAAACAAACAAATAAATAAATTTCCATAATCAATCCCTTGCTCTTTATCAAACCAAAATCACATTATTTCTACAAATCATTCCATTAGCACATTATAAAAATCACTAAATACAATTGCTCCTTCCCCTTATATTGAAAGAAAAAGAAATATATAAACTGGAGGTTTATAATCAACTTCCACCCCAAAAAACAACATTTATTTACTTGGCTGTTGTGGGTCTTCCGGGCTGTGTGGCCGTGTTCTGGAAGTTGTGGTTCCTAACGTTTCGCCAGCATCTGTGGCCAGCATCTTCAGAGGGCAGGAGCACAGATAGAAGCAAAAATCTCTGTGCCCAGGTAGAGTGGCAATGTTCTATTATAGAGCTAAATTATAGGAGATTAGGTGGGGTCTACCTGGGCACAGAGATTTTTGCTTCTATCTGTGCTCCTGCCCTCTGAAGATGCTGGCCACAGATGCTGGCGAAACGTTAGGAACCACAACTTCCAGAACACGGCCACACAGCCCGGAAGACCCACAACAGCCATTGAACTCCAGCCGTGAAAGCCTTCGACAATACATTTATTTACTTATTTCCTTCCTACAGCTATTCTATATATTTCTGTCCTCTATAATAAAAATCAGACTATAAAAACATATAAATTATCTACTTTTATAATTAATAACACTATAACAATCCTAACCCTATTAAACCTAAAACCAGACCATTATTATTATACCTTATAAATCTTAAAAATCAAACAAGCCTTAAAAGCAATCCAGTAAATCTTAATCCAAATCATTAAAGAAAAATGGAACCATAGAAGCCTTGAAATGAATCCAGATAAACATTCTTAATTCTTTACCCTGCTTCGAAATATACCAGAGCATTTACATATCTCCTTAATACACACAAGGCACTTTTCATACAGAAATCAAACAGCCCAACTGCCCCCCTTAGGAACTCAGACTTCTCAGCAGAAAACCTCCCATAGAACAGAACCAATTCTTTCCCATAACATTCCATCAGAAAAACAACTCCATTTGCAATTTGCAATCCAGACTGTCTCTTTAACCCCTTCAACACCAGAATATAATCGCCGCTTGGCATTTAATCAAAGGCTTCAATCTCGCTGTTGGTAGTAAAAACTTCAACTTCTTCCACAACGTCTTCAGCCAGATGCCACATTTTAAAGCTGATATTTTCCACAATGTCCCAAATATCTTGCAAAATAGCTTGACAGGAATCAGAGAGAATCTGCTTAAGCTCAGAACGAAACTCTGAAAAAGTCTCTTTGAGATCCTCCATGTTTCAGGCAGTAGATTATGGCACCCCCTAGATACTTAACTAGCAAAAGTAGGAGTTAATGAGTTAATAGAAGATTTCTGAAAGATGTTGACACAAGACTAACAAGCAGCTCCCAGGGAAAGTGGAAACAGAAAACTAAAGATTCAAAACAGCAGATTCAACATGCAGGAAAATATTAAATCCTTCAAATTCAGTACAAAAATAATAGCAGGGAGGCAATGATTTATTCTCAGTCCTCCCCAGTATCCAAATGGGAAAACAAGCCAAAGCTTAAAAAGATTTAAAAATTAATCCAGAAACAACGATAAGCACCAAGAGAGATCCCTTTTCCTTGCTGTAGAAAGCCTCCCTTGGGGTAGATAAACTTAAAAATATATAAACTGGGTGATTTAGAAATGGGGTGGCTCGACTTAGTGTCCCTTGAGGCTACAGCGCAGCTTGGAAATGATGACATCCTGGCCTCCCGGCAGCTTCTACCCGATCAGCGAGAACACTGTTTGCGATTCTCAGGCTGCAAGTCACCATGCGGGTGACAAATGGGTCGATTCCGTGTGTTTTCCTTACTCCGGAAAAAGCGCTCCTGGGCTTCAGGAGAAACCAGCCTGAGCCCGAAATAAAACCCTGCCACGATGCCAGTTCTGTCCGCGGAGCCCACGGACACAGCTGCTCAGTCGGCCATATTCCCACCGGAAGTCCTTCTGGATGACATTCTTGAAGGTACTTGAATAGTGCCATTATCTTCTGTGCCAGATTTCTCAAGGCTAAGTATGCCTAATTACTTCTGTTTTCATAAGACTTAGTTTCTAGTCTCCTGATCTTCCTTCTCACTGACCTTTTGGGACTCTTTTCTAGCTTGTCTAAGGCCCTTCTTCAAGTGTGGTACCAAGGATGGTACAGAACACTAGAAATAGGTTGTGACTAATGGAAAATCATCTGGAACTATTACTTTCCTTTATTGGAAACTCCCGAATTGGAATTGCATTTCCTTTCTGGCAGCCATCTCAGACTGCTGACTCAGAATTTTATATTCTAATATAAACTAACAGCAGCTCTCTATGATACTGTGAATCATAAGCAGTACTTATTAAATAAAAATCTTCAATCTACACAAATGGCCAACAAATATAAATACACCTTTCACAATACATATGCTGAATTATTCTGGGTTTCATATTATCTGGGGTGAACCGTCTGCAAGAAATCTAAGTAAATCATTTGGATTAAATATATTTTAGGAAAAGGTGCATGTTGCTATTGTAGGATCACACACATACAGTATATTTTGTTGTTTTATTGAGTCTTTATTCCCTTGAAATCTCCTTGACATGAACAGAAATTGTAACATGTGCCTTGAAACTTTGCCTTATCATAAATAAACAAATAAACAAATAAATCTATGATAACTATGACATAGATTTATTATACCACCACCATCATTTTGATTCCAGAATAGGTTATTATTATGGAAAACTCTGTTTATTTCCTACAAAGTTCCTCAAGGGGCTTGCTTAATGAAGAAACTCAAAGTTCCACTTGCACTTGTCTTGACAGTAATTTTTTCCAGTTTGCACATTGCCTCTATTTACATCTTTCTGGAAACTTGTGTTGATCTGTTGAGTTGACTAATTCAACAATACAGTCTGAATCACCAATCCAGAAAGTTGGTTAGCTTGAATCATCTTCAGATCACATTTCCAAAGAAAGTCTTTGCACAGCATGTTATTGTACCTAGAGAGTTGGAGAGATGACAAGGATATTTATTAATGACGGCACTCTCCCAGAGTCACTTTAGAAATAGTTGCTTCACTTGTCCAGCTCCTTCAACTTTAGATATTTTTCAGCTATGTTTGGAAAAGTCATATTTCTTCAGAATGACTGAGAGTCTTTGCATGACTGTCATGTACGTGTGTGTGAAGTTTCTCAGAGTTCCAGGCTCAAGTTTAGAGAAGCTTGTTTAAAGGAACATGGATTGTGAAGTTCGCAAATGGAAGGAAGACCATTGCTGGGGTGGGGTGGGTGAATACCATGAGAATATTTCTTTATCCTGGATAAAGAGGATAATCCAAGCCAGAAAAGATTTCAAAACCATCTTAACGTTTACCTACTTTTTTGAGATGTTACCAATTTCCTCTAATCACATGTTTGTTTAAGCCTGCAGAATATCTGGAGCAAAGCCTGAATCTCTTCTTTCATTTGTTGGTTTATTGAATGAAGAAAATCATCAACTGAGAAAATCATCAACTGAGGAAAGGCAGTCAAACAAGAGTGCACAATATTTTTACTAGAATCTATCACAAATCAGCAGGAATCTAGAAGCTTCTGTCTGTGATGTAATGTGAGGGCGACACATTGGAGAACACAGGGAAGAGATGCTGCCTAGGGAACGATCAGATAAAAGGAAAGGCTAAGTCCATGAGAGGGTCTAAAGAAGAAATTTAGGAAAGACTCACCCTGAAAATGTATTGTCAAAGGCTTTCACAGCCGGAGTTCAATGGCTGTTGTGGGTCTTCCGGGCTGTGTGGCCGTGTTCTGGAAGTTGTGGTTCCTAACGTTTCGCCAGCATCTGTGGCCAGCATCTTCAGAGGGCAGGAGCACAGATAGAAGCAAAATCTCTTTTTTTTTGAGATTTTTTTTTTTGAGATTTTGCTTCTATCTGTGCTCCTGCCCTCTGAAGATGTTGGCCACAGATGCTGGCGAAACGTTAGGAACCACAACTTCCAGAACACGGCCACACAGCCCGGAAGACCCACAACAGCCATCACCCTGAAAACTCAAGCGGTGAATAGGGAAGGCAGGAGATTTGTACTTTCAGACTTGCAAGATTCTGTTAATGTAGCCTTACAATAAAGTAGAATTAGCTCATCTAGTCGTGTTTCTTGTCTGGTTTACCTGGAAGGGCTGTCACTGTCTCACTGTGGCCTTCAGACACCTGGTTGCTGCAGATCATGAATTCCGTCATCTGGCCTGGGAGGGGTTAATTACTCAGTTTTCTTGTTGTTTATTCATTCAGACGCTTCCGACTCTTTGTGACTTCATGGACCAGCCCACGCCAGAGCTTCCTGTCGGCCGTCGCCATCCCCAGCTCCCCCACAGTCGAGTCCGTCACCTCCAGAATATCATCCATCCATCTTGCCCTTGGTCGGCCCCTCTTCCTTTGGCCTTCCACTTTCCCTAGCATCAGCATCTTCTCCAGGGTATACTGTCTTCTCATTATGTGGCCAAAGTACTTCAGTTTTGCCTTTAATACCATTCCCTCAAGTGAGCAGTCTGGCTTTATTTCCTGGAGTATGGACTGGTTTGATCTTCTTGCAGTCCAAGGCACTCTCAGAATTTTCCTCCAACACCACAGTTCAAAAGGATCTATCTTCCTTCGCTCAGCCTTCCTTATGGTCCAGCTCTCGCAGCCATAGGTTATTATGGGGAATACCATTGCTTTAACTATGCGGACCTTTGTTGTCAGTGTGATGTCTCTGCTCTTAACTATTTTATCGAGATTTGTCATTGCTCTCCTCCCAAGAAGTAGACAGATGTCTTCTGATATCCTGGCTGCAGTACATATGCTTAGTACATATGGTAAATCCATCTGTCACAAGATGATAGCTCCCATGCCTCCATCATCTCTGAACAGCAGCCTCCATCAGTGTCATTTTATCTCTGAGTCAGAGGCTGAAGGTCCCGATCCAACAACTCTCAGCCTTGAGAGCCAGCAAGCAATCAAGCCCCCGAAGAAGACTCGGGAGACAAGGAGTCAGGTGCAGGTGAGACAGACTCAGATAATGAGGGGCCAGATCCTGGCTGGGTGCCTAGGTTCAGGACACACTAGCAACACCAGGACAGAGGAGAGACAATCTGCTCAGTTACTCAGGAAGCAAGGATGTTGCTAACTGAGCCATGCCTGCAGATAGGGCTACTTAGGAGCGACCTCCGGGGTCTTGTTCTCTGTTGGAAACAGCTCTCCAACTTCAGAGCTGTGTTCCTGTGTCCTTGCTCTGCTCTTGGACTCTAGGCCTTATGACTCTGGCCCTTGGACTAACACCAACCACGCTGCCACTGCCTTGCCCCATTTCCCAAGACCCACCCACCTTCTAGCCCCGCCTCTTCTCTCTTATGGCGACGACTCTGGACTGGAGTCCATGGACCGCTGGATTCCTGAGCTCTTGGCTTCGACCTTCATTGGCACCACCAGCTTTGTGACCTGACTATCAGGCAAGATCTCACCTTCCTGTATTTCTCCTGGAGTTTCATGTAACTGCTCATCTGACCATTCTACCTGTATTCTGGATGGTTTGAATTACAATCCCATCACTGAACCAGCTGCAACTTGCTACTGTGTGATTGCTCAGCCCAGACCAGTCAATCGCAGGGACTAGATTTCTATTTCTTTGGTCACCACTTCATTACAGCTACCATTATTCTTTGTGAATCTTGTTGTTCAAATTGCTTCCCTGCCTGTGCCCTGGTCCTCATGTTCACTTTGATGCCATCAATTTCCTGGAGCAAAACAGCGGTTACTGAACTAGTGCAATTCAGTTTCTACCAGCAACTCAATGACTGAGCACATGTTTTGTGAAAATTAGACAGGAATCTCAAAGGACGTGTCAGCCTTTGGAGGAAGGCCTGGCCAGGAAACAGACACCACAAAAAATACTAAAATGTGACTTTATTGATTTAGGGTCTAATAACAGAATCTTGGAAGCCTGGCAGAGTTTCTTTTTGCCTCCCTCTTATACTAAAAAGAGTCAAGGCAGGCCAATCCTGAGTTTCTTCCTCACCCCTTCCTGTGTTTCTGGGCTAAGTTCATATTTTCCTAATAGCTGCGACATATCTTCTTCAAAGCCATCTCTGCACTTCTCTGTAGCACCCATGGAAAGGAAATCGTTCTCATGGTCGAATGGGAAAAAGGAGTTGAATCTTTACAATGGCTTTCAGAAGCTACTCCAGTTTCTGGGAAGTTAAAAGGGAAAACTTTCAAGATAACACTATAGCCTTACTGATAAGATTCAAGATAAGAGCAAGCTTCTATTTGATAAATTACTGGATTCCTCCCCCCTCCAAGCCTTTCTTCTTGCCAGCAAAACCAATGTAATTGCAATTTCTAGCCCCTTTTGGGGGAAGAAATAGGAACCCAGAACTTGACATAACTTTCAGAACCAGGCATCATCCCTAACTTTGAGGATGGTAACTGGCTTCATGCCTGATCATTGGCTCTGATGGCTCAGGCTTATGGGAGTTGAAGTCTAGAAAATGTGGAGAACACAAGCTAACTTACTCATGATGCAGAGAACCGGGTTCCAGATCTATTCCTGAAACCCTATGATTATTTTTTTCCAACATGCACTACAGTGTGTATTTGATTTCTCCTGATGCATGTGCGAATAAGCCTGCCATATTAACTCTGTTACAAGGGGCACGGTGGCTCAGCGGGTAAGACGCCAGGCTTGTCAATTGAAGATCACAAGTTCGAAGGTTCAAATCCCTAGCCCCGCGTGATGGAGTGAGCTCCCGCACTCGCCCCAGCTCTTGCCAACCTAGCAATTCGAAAGCATGCAAATGCCAGTAGATGAATAGGTACCACTTTGGTGGGTAGGTAACAGCGTTCCGTGTGCATCATGCCGGCCACATGACCGCGGAAGCATCTTCGGACAACGCTGGCTCTTCGGCTAACAGAGATGAGCACCAGCCCCTAGAGTCGGACACGACTGCACAAATGTGCGGGGGGAACCTTTACCTTATTAACTCTGTTACAGCTTCTCAGCAAGGCCTTTTACATTATCCATGCATGTTGCAACCCAGGCGCTGAACTGACAACATAACATCCACTGCTTTTCTTGCCAAGTCCCCTTCATCTCCACAACTGTTCATTCATCAGTGCAATGGATTTTCGATGTCAGCCACTGTTGCAGCTATAACCAGCCCTCCCCCACCCCCGAAAGTCCCTGGTTTGAAATGATGAGGTGCAATATTTCTGTTCCAGCTGACATCATCTCTCATAGCCAGCTAGTTTTTCAGATGCCCGGAAAGACATAATCGTTGCTAATAGCTGCAGCGACCTTCAGACTCTGCAGCTGTAGGTTTTATCCCCCATAAACCTGCTTTATTTTTAATTTAAAAAAAACTGTTAAATAATCCTGCTAAGAGATTGGGTTTTTGCTTGCTCTCTCTATATTCCAATTCTTTCTGACCTTTTCTGTTCTGCTAATTATCAAAATGCATTTTCGTTTCAAGATGGAGTGAGGCAGCCCTGCACCATTTTAGACTTTGGATGAGAGTGGCAGCTTAAGGGCTCATAATAGAGTATTAAGTCATTCCCCTTGAATGCATGACCTTATTACTTTGAATTATTTCACATCAGGCCCATTATGTCTTTTACTGGTTTGCTTTAAATAACAACAGCCGAGAGAGAGAGAGAGAGAGAGAGAGAGAGCTTTACGTCAGCCGATATTGCTAATGGAAGGTCTGTCAGTGTCAATGATGATTATGTGGAACCTCCACTTTAGAGGTAGTATATCTCAGAGTACTGGCTGCTGGGGATATAATGCAAGGGAAAGTTATTCCTATCATGCTTTGCTTGAAAAATTCCAGATGCATCTACCGGAGGAGGAGGAGGAGGAGGAGGAGGAGGAGGAGGAGGAGGAGGAGGAGGAGGAGGAGGAGGAGAAGGAGAAGGAGAAGGAGAAGGAGAAGGAGAAGGAATTAAATTTATATGCTGTCTGACTCTTAGCAACTCTGGGCAGTAGACCAACCTTTGCTTTCTCCAAACTGTCAGGAAGAGACTTTCAAATCAGCTTAAATATCTTGCTTCAGACAAAACACAGTGACCATTCAGGGGGCTTTGACCAGCATTCTGCAACCCAATGTTTTCCCATTACCCACAGCCAGCAGTGGCCACTGGCTCATGGAAGGCTGGCAGAGACTTCTCCCTCCAGATGTTCTAAGGTTTTTCCCATAAGTGCCACAACAGCCGTTCTGGAGGACAGCAGAAGGCAACTGGCTTTGCCGATTGCACAAACCCTTTTTTTATTAATCGTCATTTGCTGCTAAGCTTCAGCTGGTTAGCTTCATAAATCACCTTGAGCCATGGGTTGTTTCAACATAATTTAAAATGGTTTAAGTAACCTGATTCCTACATGCCTTTAAACTACAAAGCCCTGTTAGAAATGAAAGCAATTTGGTTCACCTAACATGCTAAGCCTAATCTGCAATGTGTATATTGTTGGGGATTCTGAAATGCTAGTAACAGAAAAAACCCACACAGTGTTTATCTAGTTTAGCAGAGTAAAAAGCGCCCAGTAATAATCTTGCACATAAGGCTCAATTAATTTCAGAGTAAAATAAACACACTTGAGATGTTAATGTAGAGGTACAGAAAAATAGCTTACAGTTTTATTGTAGATCAGTTTCATGGTAGCAAACGGTTCATGCGTGCATGCAATAGCTTCTGACCAAACCCACAGTCTTCTTAATGTGGCCTTGCTGAATGCAAGTATGAGCAATGTGGACAGCCATGGATGACCATCCTCCCTGGTGGAGATTCAAGCAGGAAAAGAGAAAGAGGAAAAGAACAGGAACAGGAAATTGGAATTCAAGCCCCTCCCACACAAAGCAAGTAAGATTAGGCTGCAGGAGGACTGCCCCTCCTTCAAGCTTGTGTGAGACATGCTTGGTTGAAACCCGATATCTCTAACATATATGTGGGTGTCTATGATGTAAAAAACCCAGAAGATGGTGGCCATGACTTCACTATTGCTGCTGCCATCTTGAAATTTGAGTTGCAGAAATACCTGGCCCAAGCTGTAATGGGTGGAAGGAATAATCTTGAGGAATAGGAAGTAGAGCCGCAACCAAGACCATGGTCAGATAAAAGAAATCTGTGTCCGACCCAGAACTGTAACCTTAGTAAGTGTCTCAGACAAGACCCTTCCTTGTTCTAATGAAGATAAAGGGAGGGAGGTGCAAAGCACATTCAGATTTGGAAGATTCTATTACTGTAATAGAATAAAAGTAATATTAGCATTCATAACTCTGGTTTCCTAGTTTGGTCCACCTTAAAGGGCTGACAAAGCCAAGCCAAATATATGGTGATTTAGTGCAGCAGTTTCTGAATGCTACTCAGCCCTTCTTCACTAAGAGATTTCTAAAAGAACTTCTAACAACAAGAAGGATCAGACCACTGCTGGATAACCCATTTTGTCAATATTTTTTTCTAGTATTTCCCAGTGATAATGCCTGAGGGCCCCTTGAGAAATTTCAATAACTCAAATCAAGCACCCTATTTTTTCCTGCCTTTACAAATCCTTGGATGTTTCACCTGAACAAATGTCTTCAAATGAAGATTGTGAAACTCAACATCGTTTCAACATTCAGCTTCAACATTGTGAAACTCAGTTTAATGTGTTTATTTTATTTCAAATCTTTTTTTTATAATCTCACGCTTGAAGTAATTCCATAAGGAAAGAAAATCTTGATTCAACGGTTCAGTTACTTTTCTTCCAGCTTCTTTTCTTCTGCTATTGCTCTTTCTTTAAACTACTTTCAAGCTCTTAGAGTTGCAGGATGAATATTCTTACTTTAAAAAAAAAATCTTGAGAAGATGAAGATTTATGAAAACCATCTTCCTTTCTCCTTGAACGTATGAGACTTGAAAGATCCAAATTGAGGCCTGCAAATGCTGTGAACATCCTGGAATAGTCATTTTTTAAAAAAATTCCTAATTGCTAGGAAAGTAGTTGAAAGATACATTTTAAGAAGGCCTGGGGAATTCTTTAAATTCTAACCAGGAAGCAAATGTGAAAGGCATTCTTCTTCATTCATAAATCTGCATGGGTATGATGATGTGAAAAATAGACAGGAAATCTGCTTTTGTCAGAGCAAGCATCCTTCAACTCAGCCAATCTAGCTGTTATTATCTTGGCCCATCAGCTTGAGCAGAGTCTGATCAAGCAAAGCTGTCTCTTTCCAAGGTACCTAAGCCCCCAAAGATGACAACAAGTGACAGTGTGTCATATTACAAAATAATTACATGCCAATAATCTATTCCTGAGGATGTTCCCTTTTTTGTTATTTTAAATATTTAGTCCTTTAAAAAGGCAAAGGTTCCCCCCGCACAGTTGTGCAGTCGTGTCTGACTCTAGGGGCCGGTGCTCATCTCCGTTTGTTAGCCGAAGAGCCAGCGTTGTCAGAAGATGCTTCCACGGTCATGGGGCCAGCATGACGCACGTGGAACGCTGTTACCATCCCACCGAAGTGGTACCTATTCATCTACTGGCATTTGCATGCTTTCGAATTGCTAGGTTGGCAAGAGCTGGGGCTAGTGCAGGAGCTCACTCCATCACGCGGAACTAGGGATTCGAACCTCCGAACGTGCAATCTTCTGATCAACAAGCCTGGCATCTTACCCGCTGAGCCACCACGCCCCTTATTTAGTCCTTATGTGTATACAAAACAGTAGATGCTCATGTGCTTTGAATGTTGATACATCTGTGCTACAGTGTGGAAGTTGAAGTCCACCCATCTTAAGGTTGTCAAGGTTGAGAAACACTGTTCTAGTGTCTTATACATGTTGTTCAATTAAAACTAGGAGTTACTCCAGCCAGCATCCCACCTAGTGAGGGATGCTGGCATTGATTTCCGTATCACCTAGATATTCACAGAGTCCTTACCTGTCTTTACAGAATTGATATTTTTTTCCATCAAAGATAGGGCTTCAAAATCCTGCAGGCCCCTCTTCATACCAATGTCCCTTTTATATACCTTATGTGCCTTATGGAGTTAATCGGAATTGACATTATTGCTCCACTTTTAATGTTACTCTTTTCTATTGTCATACACATTTCAAGTTGCTTTACTATCTCAGAACTGCTTCTGTTACTGTATATTAGTGTTTCTCGACCTTAACAACTTTAAGATGTGTGGACTTCAACTCCCAGAATTCCCCAGCCAGCTTGAATTCTGGGAGTTGAAGTCCATACATCTTAAAGTTGCCAAGGTTGAAAAACACTGCTCTATATTGTTAGAAGATGATGATAAATAGTAGACACAAACAAATGAGTAAATGTGGAGTCCTTGGTGCTCTCTGAGCCTTGTTGTTTTCTTGCAGACATTTCATTGCCAGACTAGGCAACATCTTCAGTGCAAAAAGGGAGTAGGACTTGCTCTCTGTTTATATACCCTGGCTTGTCCTGCTTGTGTTGGTGGAGGTGTTGTTCTCTCCTTAGTAGTTCCTTGATTGGGCTGTTGTTTATTACTTGGTTGATTGACTGAGTTAATAGTTCCTTGATTAGAGTATATTGTGCTGTTTGATTGTTCCTCTGGTGCTAATCCTGGTGTTAATCTTTGCATCTCTGGGTGATAATTGCTGGCAAGGAGGTGTTCTGGTCTTCTGGCTTTTCTATTGTCTCTTATGAATGGTATGTAAATGTTGTTTACCTCTATGTGTCTGTTGATGGCTGCTTTGTCTGAGTGCCAAGCTTCCAGGAATTCTCTAGCATTTTTGGACTTGGGTTGGTTTAAGATGCTCACAGTTTCCCAGTTGAAGGTATGGTTAAGTCTGTCCATGTGTTGTGAGATTAACGAGTTTTCATCGTGTCTTCTGACTGCTAGTTGGTGTTTGTGGATGTGTTCTGCTAGTCTTCTGCTGGTCTGTCCTACATAGTTGTGGTTACAGTCCTTAAACTGTATGTTGTAGATAACTCCTGTTTTTTCTTCTTGGGCTACTGGGTCTTTTGGGTTACTTACAATGTTCTGAAGGGTTTTGGTTGGTTTGTGTGCTACAATGATGCCGTGTGGTTGTAACAGTCTATTAGTAGTTTCTGAGATGTTTCTGATGTATGGCAGTTTAATCCTTTTCATAGCTTCTGTTGGTTTTCCTGTGGTGGGTTAAGTGGTCAGGCACTTTTTGATAAAGTTGTGTGGGTATCCATTTTGCTGGAAGATGCTATATACTATAAGTGTTCTGTTTCCTTTTTCTGGTGTTCTGGGTTGCTGCAGTGCATTTGTGCTTGTCTGAATAGTGTTCTTACACAGCTTCTCTTGTGGGAAGTTGGGTTATTGCTTTGGTAGTGGAACACTTGGTTAGTGTGGGTAGATTTCCGGTAGACTTGTGTTTCTAGAATGCCATCATTTCCTCTACAGATGAGGATGTCCAAGAAGGGTAGTGTGTTGTTGTTTTCTTCTTCCCTTGTGAATTTTATTCCTTTGAAGATGTTGTTGATGGATCAGACCACTTACTGTATATAGCATCTTCCAGCAAAATGGATACCTTCGCAACTTTATCAAAAAATGCCTGACCACTCAACCAACCACAGCAAAGCACGCCATCAGTGCTTCTGGGTTTCGCGCAACACACCTGCACACCGCCACCGCCGCCCACACCACCACGCCGCCACCACGCACACCGCTGCGCCGCCACCGCCGCCACCACCGTTGGTGTGTGTCACCAAGAGGAAAACTTTGGGAAGCTCTGTCCTAAGGGATTTTTCTTTGCAAGATTACAGAACTCTTTCCAACCTTGGGAGAAGAAATTTGACTAATTCAATTATCCCTGGCATGCTGAAGGACACAGCCTCTTTGTCATATTTCTATGTGACAGACAGATACACCCTCACCCCCAAGAGACTGTTCCATGAGCTGCCTAAGTTTACAACTGTCTTATCACTAAAAGTAAATATTCTGGAAATAAGTTGATTATACAAGTATTTGCTTTCGATTTATAGTGAAAGCAGACCAACTGTGCATTGCAAAGCACTGGGCCTTGACACAGATTTGAGAGGTTCAAAGGACAGGCTGGGTATCAATTGCATACATAGAGAAGAGTGAAAAAATAGGTAAAAATGAGGATTTCCATGGAGGCTGTTACCTGGATTAATTTTTTCCCAAATTAGGATCCAAAATGTATTTGCCTTTCAGAGTTTTATTTATCTCGTGCTTTAAATCTTTAAATCTTAAAAATAGAAATTGACCTGAGAGAGAGAGGTGCAAGAAATTCCTGACACTTTCAGAGCCCGACAGTTGCAATAGTATCAGATGAAAACATCTTTTTTTCTCCATTGAAAGAATACAATTTTTATGTAGTCAACTCTTCATATTAAAAGAAAAAAAAACTGCCTGCCTTAATGTAATGTTCATCACAGTGAAGAAAGGATGAAGCAAAATATAGTCTTTCCTCATATGCCCCAACTGTGCATGGACGTAGATGATTTGTTTTATTAAAGTATGATCTGACTCAATACAATGTCACAAAATAAAATTTATTTTTATTGCAATATGAAGAGAGGGATGGGCTCATTTTGTATTACAGATGCTCTCCCCGGCTGAGACTGAACTATGCTCACAAGCTGCAAAACGAAATGAAAGGCAAATATCTCTATCTATCCATCTTTCTATCTATCTGCTCTATGGACAGCGATGACAATATCAGATTGCCCTTACTGTTCTGAAAATGTTGTATTTCAGCATCATTTATCACAAGGGATCTATCTTTTCTGCAGCATTCATTGCCTTTTCTATTTCACTCTGATTATGTTACTTGATTAGTTTCATTGCCTGGGGGTGGTGGGTTAATCAAATGTTTCTACATATGGCCATAGTACCTGAAGGATAAAGGGCCATTCTGAAGACGCTTTAAATAAATAAGCCTTATTTATAAAAGCAGGTATTATGTGCAGAGGGGCGCGATGGCTCAGTGGTTAAGACACCAGGCTTGTCGATCGGAAGGTCGGCGGTTCGAGCCCCGAGCGCCACGTGGCGGAGTGAGCTCCCGCACTCACCCCAGCTCTTGCCAACCTAGCAATTCGAAAGCATGCAAATGCAAGTAGATGAATAGGTACCACTTTGGTGGGAAGGCAACAGCATTCCGTGCATGTCATGCCGGCCACATGACCGCGGAAGCGTCTTCGGACAGCGCTGGCTCTTAGGCTAACAAACGGAGATGAGCACCGGCCCCTAGAGTCAGACACGACTGTGCAGGGGAAATCCTTTACCTTTACCTTTATTATGTGGTAGCATTGTACATATACAGGTTCAGTTTGGGGGTGGGGAGTGGGATCCCTGTCTAGACCCCTTCAGAAAAGGGGAAAGGGGGAAAGAGGGAGGAAAATGCATCCGTATGTAGAAACAGAGTACAGAAGTCTTCTTGGTTTAGGGCAGTGTT
This sequence comes from Charina bottae, assembly GCA_023362775.1. NCBI lineage: Eukaryota > Metazoa > Chordata > Lepidosauria > Squamata > Charinaidae > Charina > Charina bottae. The sequence continues at coordinate 46,165,265 of JALMGJ010000008.1, read as the reverse complement.
TTTCAACCTTGGCAACTTTAAGATGTGTAGACTTTAACTCCCAGAATTCCCCAACCAGCATGGGAGTTGAAGTCCACATACCGACAAGTTGCCAAGGGTGAGAAACCATGGTTTAGAAGTTTTTCATCAGAAACAGGAATGGGCCATTTTTCATTGACTAAAGTTGCACCATTCTCATGAGATGAAGTATATGTTTGAATCACATTTATCAAGCACCTTGGCTCACGCCGTTCCAGTCTTTCCTTACAATCCAAAAGAAGCTTACTGCTTCACAGTCCAAGTTTTGGTGGAAATGCAAATGAAAATCTCTTCAGTTCCAAATGGATGCTGGCATTACTATCTCTGCTATGAGTCCTGAGAGTGGTGATCCCATAGGTGTTCCTTTGATTTGCTGGTATATTTGTCCATCAAACTGAAAGTAGGTGGTGAGGCAGAGGTTGATGAGGTCCATGATTCTGGGTATTTTGATCTTGGTGTATCTAGTTAGGTCAGGTGTGTTACGTAGAACTGCTGCCATGCATTCAATCGCTAGTGCTTGGTCTATGGATGTAAAGAGTATAAAGTGTATGTCCTGTGTGGTGTTTTCAGTTTTCAGTAGTGCCTCCGGGTGATCACTGCATTTTGGTTCTACAGAAATCACACACACTATAGAGGGCCTTGAAGGACAGGAGGAATTGCTGCTACCAAGGCAACAAAAGTGGGGCTTGAGCCTGGGCCAAGAAAACAAGAAAAATAAGAAAATGTCTCAGACAAGCCTCTCCCTAGTTCACACGAAGATAAAGGGAGGGAGGAGAAAGCACATTCAGATTTGCAAGATTCTCTTACTATAGCTTTACAATAAAAGTAGTCCTGATCTATATGGCATTGGTTTCTTAGTCTGGTCTACCTTGTAGGGCTGGCACATACATATAATTTTTACCAAGCACCCTTAGTGGGCAGTCTTCCCCCAGCCCATAACTATGAGGTTGTATCTGACTGGGTAGAGGCTGGGGGCAGGTGAAGACTGCCAATTAAGCAGGAAAGGCTGTCTCTTTCTGATTCTTCTCTCATCCCTTCCCATCCACGGGAGTTGATCCATTGGTGCCTGCCACCCAGCCTGCCCGCCCAGTGCAGTGGTAAACCTGAGTTCTAAAATAGCTTGAAAAACAGTTGACCTCTAGGGAAAAATGATTGGGAGGTGAAGTGGGAAGGAGGTCTCCCAGTGCACTATAAATCCCCTTCCCCACTGACAGCTGTTACTTTGAAACGTGAATTTAGCACTCATTTGAAGGAGTGGTAAAATCATACCCATTAGCAGCCAGAACACAGGTCTAGTGGTCTTTTAAAAGCCCACTAAAGCCATGTTTAAAAGTAGCCCCATTGCTGACAGGCCATGAAGACCTGTGCAGGGAAGTTGAATCTTTCCACTTCACAGTGCTACTCACCAAGACTAATCAATTGTTTTTTGGGGGTAGGCTGACAGGTGCTAGTGGGGTATCTCTCTCCCCACCACCTTGTGGATCATGGCTGGAAGGAAGAACTGCTCAGTGAAGAACAGCCTTTTCTGCTTTTGCCAGGCAGCCCCCATCCTTTCTATAGATCAGATGTGTCAATACTAGGTTTTTTCAGTTGTCTAGTTCCCATTGGCCCAGCCACCTCTCAAAACCCGCCTCCTTTCCCAGCCCCACCTCATGTTTGGGAGAACAATTGGGAGTGTTTTCCTTGCAGATGGTGATTTTTGGTGGGAGGGGAAATAACACCAGGGGAATCTGCCAAGTGCCTCTGGATTAGGCATGGGCAGTCTCACAAACCTTCTAGTGATCTATACAACAATTTCCATTATCCCCAACTATTGGCTTTGCTGGCTCAGGCTTATGGGATTTGTAGCCCCAACCCATTGGAGGCTGCCTGATTGAGAAAGGGTCTTCTATCTTTTGGGCTGTCTCCTTCTTAAAACAAAAGAGGGCATAAACATTAATCCAAGTGAAAGACAGGAAAAAGGACAGAGAGAAAGAGACTACTTACATACATGTAGATGTATCAATCACCCTATTGCCACCAATATATAAAAAGGTAAAGGTTCCCCACACACATTTGTGCAGTCGTGTCTGACTCTAGGGGGCAGTGCTCATCTCCGTTTGTTAGCTGGAGAGCCAGCGTTGTCCAAAGACACTTCCACGGTCATGTGGCCACAATTATTCACTTCATTTTCCCGGCCAAACATAGCTACTTTGGTCTTTGCTAGATTCCTTTTCAAATCCATGCTCCTAAAAGACTATTGTAATGCGCTCTACACGGGGCTACCCTTGAAGAGTATCCGGAAGCTTCAGCTGGTGCAGAATGCGGCGGCGCGAGCAGTTATGGGTGCTAGGAGATCGACACATGTGACACCTCTGCTACGCGAGCTGCATTGGGTGCCAGTTTGCTTCCGGGTCCAATTCAAGGTGTTGGTGATTACCTTTAAAGCCCTACATGGCATAGGACCAGGGTACCTGAGGGACCATCTCGTCCCAACAACATCGGCCCGCCCCACCCATGTATGCAGAGAGGGCATGCTTCAGACGCCCTCAACAAGAGAATTCCATCTAGTGGGGTCCAGGAGGCGTGTGTCAGGGAGACACAGGAGAGCGGTGGGGGGAGCTTACTCATGGGAGAGAAGCGAGCACGAAGCTCGGAGGGCCTGGCCTTATTTCCCAAACGCCTCCGGAAAGCTCCGCCCTAGATTGGACTCATGTCTCGGGGATTTTTCGGGCACTATCAGTTTAGCAGGATTCTGTATGTAGGAAGCAATAAACACTAGAGACTAGATTCCAAGCCTCAGCGTGTTATTTCTGCACCTACACACAACATCAATCCTGCTAAACTGATAGTGCCCGAAGAATCCCCGAGACATGAGTCCAATCTAGGGCGGAGTTTTCCGGAGGCGTTTGGGAAATAAGGCCAGGCTCTCCGAGCTTTGTGCTCGCTTCTCTCCTGTGAGTAAGCTCCCCCCACCACTCTCCTGTGTCTCCCTGACAGCGTGCCTTCTCTGCGATAGCACCCGCCTTATGGAATATCTTGCACCCGGAGGTGAGACTGGCCCCCTCCCTCCTGGCCTTTCGGAAGGCCCTTAAGACCTGGCTCTGCCACCTGGCCTGGGATGACGGAGGTGGCAGTGCCTCCTGGGGTTGGCTCGCCCCGTAGCTCCACGATCTATTCTGAGGTTCCTAATCCATCTTGGATTTTATTTAATTTATTTTATGCTTGTTGTGTTTTTAGATATTTTGCATAGTTTTTAAATTTTTATTTATTGTAACCCACCCAGAGTCCCTTGTATGGGAGATGGGCAGGGAATAAATTTGAAAAATCATCATCATCATCATCATCATCATCATCATCATCATTTTTGTTGTTGTTCAGTCGTTTAGTCGTGTCCGACTCTTCATGACCTCATGGACCATAAGCATCATATAATCTGCTTAACATTTACTGCAAAACATTCAAGTTCTCAGCCAAAGATACGGCCTTGTCTGCACTAAAAGGAGATGTCCTCTCACCACAAGCATTCCTTGCCCATTTATCCATAAATATGGATAAAGCGACCATGGGAACATCGCACAACCTTGTCTGTCTTCCTCCTGAATGCTGAACTATTCACTAAGGATTCTATTTCTTCTGGTGCATGTTTTCCTTCCATTATACACTGCTCTTAACACATTCAGCAACCGACCTTCAACTCCATTCATGCACACATTCTGTGCTGGCTGGGGAATTCTGGGAGTTGAAACCCACACATCTTAAAGTGGCGAAGTTTGAAAAACACTGATCTAAATAAATGAATGTGCAACATACATTCTTTCTCATATTCATACAGTTCTCAATAAAATCCTTAAGAGCAAAATATTAGGTCCCTACCTGGCATAAAGCCACACTGCATTTCCCAAATTTTGCTAATGTTACATCTTGTACTCTTCCAATCAGAAGTCTATCAAACAATTTTCAAGCACAACTTAACAAACGAATCCGCCTGCAATTCGTGCTTTCTAACTATCTTTCCCTTTGTATAGGCAAACAATAACAGCCCAACAAGCACAGATGCAATTGTCACTACACATTAAAATATCACACAACAAAGAACACCCCTATTTTTTCTCCTGTTATATCATCTAAACCTGAAGCCTTACCCTTTTTCAATGTTCTCACAGCATTCATGATTTTGTTTTCACCATTTTTTTTTTTGGACGCTAACTTTTTAAGCATTTGCTTCTGTTAACACTCCTCAGCAAATCACTACCATTTCCATACAACCCCCTTCCAACAGTTCCTCTCTTCAGGTTAATGAAAAATCATTTAATTAGTTTTATTTTTCATTCCATTCAGTCTGCTGGATAGTGGCTTCCATGGGTAGGGAAGGGGCCATACAAATCAAAATGGTAGTCACAGAAGCATGATTGAAGCCCCCCCCCCCCACTTTGTTACATGTATCTCACATACTGTGCATTCAAAGGGGGAGGTTTGATCACTGTGCTGCAGCTGCCATCTTGTTTCTTTTGACTTCCTCCTCCACAGATGCTGTTGATGCTGGAGGTTCCTTATTTAGCCCATTTCACCCATTTCCAAACTGAGTGAATTATTTCCATCCAAATCACTCCTTATCCATTTATCCATAAATATGGATAAGGCCACCATGAGGCACCACACAACCTTGTCTTTCCTCCTGCTCAATGCTGAACCATTCACAGACGTGTCTGTAGCTTGAATCATGTCAACTGGATTTCTATTTTCTTAGTGGAAACGTTTCGCTCCTTATCCAAGGAGCTTCTTCAGTCTGAGCCAGACTGAGGCTCAGACTGAAGAAGCTCCTTGGATAAGGAGCGAAACGTTTCCACTAAGAAAATAGAAATCCAGTTGACATGATTCAAGCTACAGACAATTCCACCTGGATGACTGAGAACCTTCATAGACACATTCACAGACGTGTTGTGGTCTTCTTTACATCTTAACAATTCTTTTCTCTCTTTGACTGTGTCATGCCAGAAACTCTTGACACAAGCCATTAAGGCATAGCTTTCCAAACTGTGTGTCGCGACACAGTATTGTGTCGCCTGCGGGGCCCAGGTGTGCCACGCAAAAACCCAGAAGTGCTGATGGCATGCCACTGCCGCCGCACACAACAGTGTGCAGGGCGGTAGCGGCAGTGGGCCATCAGCACTTCCAGGTTTTCGTGCAGCACACCAGGACACCGCTGCTGCCGCCGCCGCACATAAAAACCCAAAAGCGTCTCGGTGGCGGCGCACAAAAACCCAAAAGCACCTCCACTGCAGCACTTCTGGGTTTTCGCCCGCCGCTACCGCGGCGCTTTCAGATTTTCACACGCCGCCGTTGGTGTGTCACCAACTGAAAAGTTTGTAAAGCCCTGCATTAAGGATATGAAGAGTTCTTTATTAAAGCTAGTGATCCATTACACTTTAAAGACTCGAATGAAGGGAGCCCACGCAAACCAACAGTTAAAATCTTCAGAGTTCCCCCCCTCCCCATCAGGGATCCGTGGTATGACATCCCCTCCCTTTGTCTCACAATGTTTTGATCTTCCCAGTCCCGAATCAACCAACATGATGATAGCATTCTTTGATCTGTCTTTGGTGCTGGACTGCTTAACACAATACTCGAATCAGCATAATTTGCGGTCCTGCGAATACACCAAGACCGCACTACAAGCATTCTTACTTACTCTACAAGTCTGACAAGTTTCCACGACAAAGCACTCCCAACGACCCTGCAGGCATGCCCACCACAAAGCATCCCGCTGACCCTGCGGGTTCTGATAGACTGACAGGATGTCTAGCTATCCTAATTAGATTGCTAATTAATTAAGACTAACTTACAAGCCAACATGCTGTTCCTTGAACCCACCAACTATGCACTGTACTGACACAGGCTCAAGAAGAAAAAGACACCTGTGATTACTGGCATTGCTCATAATGCACAAATACTGAATTCATGTGTGTAAATTTACATTTATCTGAGAAACACTTCCTGAATAACAAAGTTCCTTAGAGCAACTAAGTTTTATTGCTGGAATCTGCTGACTTGCTTTGAAGGCTCAAGCCGTAATATCTCCCCTACACCTTATCAAGGAGTTCCTATGTATCCAAAATAAGTTATTCCCCCCCCCCAATACATGCACACGTATACAAGAGTGTTCGTGTGGAGGCTTAGGAAATCACAAGGTTTGCAGAACTGCCCAAAAGTTAAAGGGGAGGGGGGAAATCCAACTGACCCAATGAATGTTACTGCAATAAAATCTTTAATAACCAGATTCATGAACTCCATTAAGGCAGATTAGTGTGTAAAGGAATTATCCCCAGAGAGCAACATTCAGTGAGAATTTTGCACACTTGTTTCCATATGTCACAGTGCCAACAAACCAGAGCTAGGAAGTAATATATTGTCTTAGTGAAGAAAAGATTACAAAGGGCCAAAACATAATGCTTAACACACAAACTCACCCTGCTTTATTTTGAAATGGAAAACAATATACAGTGGGCTCATTTGGAGTTGAGAAGGATTCTTGGAAAAGGGGCAGTTTTGATCAGAGCCTTTTCCAGCTAGCTGGGTCTTCACATAATGTATCTGAAGTAGGATAATTTGAGCCTGGTCATTTGTGCCTCGAGTGAGAACTCTGGGTTGATTTGTTCAATAATACATCATTGTTTTCTTGGCTGTCCATGGTCTTCTCAGGAGTCTTCTCCAACACTAAAGTTCAAAAGTGTCAGTACTCTTCCTATCCTGTATGTCGATGAAGGTTCTTGTGATTCAAGCCACAGACTCTTCCTATCCTGCTTTTTCAAAAAGGAAAGTGAAAACAAATCTCCAGCCAGACCCCCTTGCTTCCCTTTTTGGTTTGCAGGGAGGAAAGAAAAAAAGTGGCAATGGGTGGGGATTGAAAGAGCATTCCAGCCAGCATCTAACTCCTGGCTTCCTCGTTCCCTTCCTGGGAGATAAGCCAAGACAGAAATTCCTGCCAATGGAAATGTCTCCACAGTCTTTTCTCTGGAGCTGGTTCTGAAGTGATTGTTAAATCAGCTCATCATCTCAAGCCTCATGCAAGCCCCGTGATGACCAGGGGAATGGCACCAATCTCAGTTTGGAATCACCTCCATAGCTTCACAGCCAAGTGTTGAATTATGGTGAAAACAAAACTGATGTTCATCTTTCAAGTATGCATGTATGTATGTATGTATGTATGTATGTATGTATGTATGTATGTATTGTATTTACATCCTGATCATTCTTGGCAGCTCACATGTTAGAAAGAAAAAATAAAAACATCTGTGGTATGTTTGAAAATTACAATTCAATCACCAAGTCAGAAAATCCATAGGCATAACAAAAACAAGTTCTATGCAATTAAATATAAATATCAAAGTCGCTCTTTGAGTGAGATAGGTGGTGATGAAATTCGAAATATAAATATAAAAAATATAAATATAAATATAAATATAAATATAAATATAAATATAAATATAAATATAAATATAAATAATATAAATATAAATATAAATATAAATATAAATATAAATATAAATATAAATATAAATATAAATAATATAAATATAGAGCCAGTTTGGTCTAGTGGTTAAGGTGCTGGGCTAGAAACCAGGAGACTGGGAGTTCTAGTCCCGCCTTAGGCATGAAAGCCACCTGGGTGACCTTGGGCCAGGCCCTGTCTCGCAGCCCTAGGAAGGAGCCAATGGCAAACCAGGAGTCTGTGAGTTCTAGTCCCGCCTGAGGCATGAAAGCCACCTGGGTGACCTTGGGCCAGGCCCTGTCTCGCAGCCCTAGGAAGGAGCCAATGGCAAACCAGGAGACTGAGAGTTCTAGTCCCGCCTTAGGCATGAAAGCCACCTGGGTGACCTTGGGCCAGGCCCTGTCTCCCCTCCCAGAAGTGTGGAACTACAGGGAGCTGCTGCTCTGGATTTTCTTGGCCCTTCTTTCCAGTGATTGAGGGGCAGTCAATGCACTGGAAAGAAGTGTTCAAATCACGGAAGAATAATGTTATTCCTACAGTGGAGGAATGGATTGTGAAAATGTCAGAATTTGCAGAAATGGCGAAACTGACCCGTTTGGTCAGAGAACAAAAAACAAACTTTTTTTTTGAAAGACTAGAAGACTTATATGGACTTTTTGCTGAAAGAAGAAAAAAATGAATTGATGATTTATGGATTTGAAGATTAAGAAAGATGCAGATTAAAGGAGGAGGTGAGGGGATTTGCAAAATATTTAAGAGGGAGGAGGGACAATAAGATTGTAATAATCTGTTGAAAAGAAGGTTGGAAGTCATTTATATATTTCTTAACTTTAATTTTCTTTTTCCTTTCTTGCACTTTTTTGTTTTTCTTTCTTTTCTTTTTTCTTTTTCTTTCTTTTCTTTTTTGTTTTTCTTTCTTTCTTTTGATTTGTCTTTTATTATATGAATATTCTTAATAAATATATAAAAAAAGGAAGAAGTGTTCAAATCAAACCATCTGCCAATTTGCAGCAGATGTCTGCAGATGAAATGATGGGAGTTGTGACTTGATGTACTTGGAGGGCTTCCAGTGGGATGATTGGTGAATCTAATTGTATGCCTGCCCAGAGTTCATGCTGAGTGGAGTGGCCTTTTTAACTTGAAAGTAGGAAAGAAAGAAAGAAAGAAAGAAAGAAAGAAAGAAAGAAAGAAAGAAAGAAAGAAAGAAAGAAAGAAAGAGGGAGGGAGGGAGGGAGGGAGGGAGGGAGGGAGGGAGGGAGGGAGGGATGGATTTGGAGACAGTCCTGATGTTTCAAAAAATTGAAGGCAATGGAAAAAGTTATATCCTATCGTTGATACCATAAGGATGAGCTTCAAATAACTCAAAGAAGCATTTACTGACAGACAATGGTCCATCAAATCATGATCGGTCAGAAGTGACTGAATTATTGAACAGCCACAACAGCAGTCTTTGCTCAGGGTTTCTGGAGGTATTGTCAAAAAAGTCAAAATGGCAACCGTGATTGAAGCTCTGCCTGGTTTTTATGTGTATTGCAATGCACATAAAAGACAGGCAGAGTTTCATTGCACCATCGCAGTTGCCTTCTCAATGTCTTTGACCATACCCCGCAGACACCCCTGTCTTTCTGGAAGCATCAGTGCTGAGTAGGATCTTCAAAGCAAAGAGGCTGGGATTTCATTAGGCAAATCTGTACAGGTAGTCCTCAACTTACAACCATTCATTTAGCCACCATTTGAAGTTACGATGGTGCTGGAAAAAGTGACTTGCAACCAGTCCTCATATTTATGACCATGATATTTATGGCAGTCACGTGGTCACATGATCGAAATTCAGGCACCGGCTCATGCTTATGATGGTTGCAGCGTTCCGGGTCACTTGATCGCCATTTGCAACCTTCCCAGCCGGCTTCCAACAAGCAAAGTCAATGGAGGAAGCTGGATTTGCTTAATGACCATGGCAAAAAAGGTTGTAAAATTAGGTGTGACTCACTTAACAACCGCCTCACTTAGCAACAGAAATTCCAGTCACAACTATGGTCGTAAGTCGAGGACTACCTCTGAGCCCAGATTTTGCAAGGACCTATGTGTAAATAGAATGGAGATTTTTTTTATTTAAGCCATGGAAACTACTTGCAGAGAACAAACTGTGCTGTGCGAAAGGATATAGAAATTTAGCAAACAATTAAGAGGTCTCCTTTTCCCCCCCAAATCAATCAGACTAAATTATCTGCCACAAGAGAAGCTGATCTTAATGGGATTTTTGTTGTTGGTTTGCTTGCTCCCTTGATTTTGGAAATAGGAAACATCACAAGAATGGAAAGACTTCAATCCAATAGAAATCTGTCCCAGAAATAAATGTCACGACAGGATGCAATTATAAAGCCAACATTGATTGCTGCGAGTAATCAATATGAGACACTCAAGTGGTCCCCCTAATCATTCCAAAACAATAAATCGGACTTGCAGCAAAAATCCTTCAGGACAGAAGGTACTTGTTCCATTCCCCCCTCTGAGAGTTTTTCCATATATTCCTCCAAATTAATCAGAATTCCATGGTTATTTGCACATTAGACAGATCAGCTAATCTCTGCCAAAAAGAATGAGATAGCACATTTTCCCAAAACCAGACAGGAAACACCACAGGACACATGTCATCATGGAAAAGCTGCCCTGGATTGTTTAAAAAAATGAGATTTAACATTATTTCTTAAGGATTTAAACAGAGGCAAATCTTTCAGATCACACTATAGGTTTTAGCTGAGTCACCAAGGGAAGGATGTTCATGTCACTCCCAACTCTTGTTTTGCAGATGGCCACTGTCCATAAACAGTTGTCAGATTTCAAGTTTAACAAAAATAAGTCCCAGAAGAAAACTGTCACAGACCACATCTATACTGCTGCTAAGAAAACCATAGATTGAGTTGAGTTTCATTTTAGGCAAAATTTACTTTCAGGATAGGCAATCTTTTGGCAGCTGGAAGGTATTTTTTATTTATTTACTTTAAAAGAAAAGACCTCCAGAGGCTGCATAGAACACGGCAGCAATGTAATGAGTTCAGTAGAAAGGACAAAATATTCAGCTTTTTTTTTTTTGAATGAGGACTGGCTTGGGGGCAGATTTGGGAGGATTAACACAAAAATGCACTATTGAAAAAAAATTATGTCTCTGCTTTTGAAGGGTTGTGGGTACTATGAAGTTATGGGTCAGTAAACAACTATGCAGCACATTCTACTCATTCTAGCTATTATACATCATTTCTCTTTGACCTCACTGCATTGTATTCTTGGCATGTAATTGTTGGACTGAAGCCTATGAAAGCCGGTGTCATAAAAAGTTCCATCATCTTTTCTGATGTATGACAGTGGATCTGGAACACAGAGAAAACCACTGAGTCTTTGTTACAATCTTCCCCAGTCTAGGTATCTTCCTGAAGTGCAGGTTTGAATTCCTTGAAGTCTTCTCCCGCCAGTATGGCTCTGGCTAAGAATGCTGGGAGTTGAAGTCTGCATACCTGGACAGCAACAGCTTGGGGAAAGGCTACTATAAAGCAATCTTGGTACCATCCTGATGTGTGGACTTCAACTCCCAGAATTCCCCATTACTGAAGATTCTGGGAGTTGAAATCCACACACCTGAAGAGTGCTCATGTTGGGGAAGGTCACTTCAGTACAACAATGTGATGTGTGCAATTAATTTCAACACCTTCCCATTTTCTACTACATTATCTACTGCAGCATCTCCAGTTAATAACTGATTGGTATTTGATAAACATTTTTGTCAGTGAAAAGCACAGTGCCATTGTGATCTGTAACATTTCTCAACTAGATCAAGTATATCATATCTTAAGGAAACCATGATTAAATTCCATTAAGATTCAAGATGCACTGTAGCAATTAATTAAATCTTACAGATTGATTTTCCATTTGATTTTTTTTTCTGTGGCAGTTATCAAAACAGTGATGGAAAAACCTGGGAAGCCTGAATTACATCAGATTCATTCCTGGATTCTTTGGCAGATGAAAAACGAAGCAAAAATGAAGAATGAGAGAAAAGAAATACAGGCTCTAGAATGAGGTGTGGGGTTTTTTTTTCTTCTTCCCCTATTGGAGACCTTAAAAAAGAAAGGGCTTTTCACAGGTTGAATGAATATATGGAAAAAAGCATCCAGCTCCTTGTCTTTCTGGTTCTGTATCTTCATAAGGTGTGAATACAGCTAACCCGCATTTCAAGAATCTTTCCTCATGGTGAGAATCACTTTTGCAAGTCAGAGTTCTTGATTCCATGTAAACTCTATGCAAAATGGGAAGTTATTTCTCAGTTTTTCCTTCTTAAAGGTTTTTCTGTCTTGCAGGACAAAGTCATGCCAACCTGGCTTATTTACTTACACAAAAGCATCTCATTCCAAAAGAGTGAAGCTACATTTAGAACCATTCCACGGACCAGCACATTGCAAAAATTTCACTTTTTTTTTTTTTGAGGCAGCAATCTTGCAAAGATTCAAAAGGACTGATGGCCATCTATGTACTTCTTAAGCAGAACAAGGGTTTGTGGACAAACGTCTATGCTGGTTCTTGACCGTAATAAAGATTTGATTTGATTTGTGGACGAAAGTCATATCTTCCCACAAGGTGGTCTGTAAATCCCAACCTATAGCTTGCCAACAGGTTTCTGGGTGTAATTTAAACTGCTGGGTTTGACCCATAAAACCCTCTATGGCTGTGTGTCAAGGAAATTTCATAACTGCCTCCTCCTTCAAGAATCAACCCATCCGATTGAGACATTCTGGGGAAAGTTTGCTAGTGGTCCTTCGTTTCTGTGATGTGAGGAGGGTGGAAGCTAGAAAGAAATGTTTCACTGCCATGGTTTCTCTACAATGGAACAGATTTGTCCCAACAATGATTGGACAGTGAAAAAACAGGTGTTCCAGAATGGCTGTAATAGCTTAACTGGGATGAGGCCATTTTATAATTGGATTTGGATGTTGCTCCAGTTATTTTAATGTGCATGTAAGTTTTGTGTTACTACTACTTGTTTACCCTCAATTTTTTTAACTATTGCTTACTAGAAATGTTTTTACGTTGAAGTGTCTTTTCTACCACGGAGAACTTTTTGATTGCAGCAGTAGAAATATTGAAGAATTAAATTAATCAGTAACTGCTCCATTTAATTAATTAATTAGCCAACTAATTGCAAAAGCCACTGAAAGTGACTTACAAATAAATAAATTATAAAACCAACCAAGCAAACAAACAAAAAAGAAACTGATACTTTTAAAAAACAAAACAAAACACCATTCAAGGAAAACAAAAAGGATTAAAATATCCCATCTCTAATGCAGGTGATGCTTTCCTAAAAGACATCAGGCTCATGGTCATGGCATGCAGTCTTTGGAGAGAAGCTGTTCCAAAGGAGAAGGCCCATCTCCCAGTTGCCTTAAGGTGGCATTGTTTTGTTGATGGGACCTGGTGGGCACTCTTGTCACACGCTACTAAGTGTACTGAATCTCAACAGGTTCACCCAACAGGAACATGGAATGTGAATCACAATACATAAAAGTGTATTGAGGAAGATATTTCATTCATTTAGCCTGTCTCTACAACAGATTTGAGTCCAGGAATCACATTTGTGGAAGATCTGTTTTAAAACAGATTGTTTATGATTGGGAGGCTGAACTTGGGCCAAGACTTAGCTGGCCTTGGCTGATTTCAAAAAGCCACACAGATACTTGAATGGAAGCCCACCCCAACAGGAAAACTTAGGGCTGTAGGCTATACTGGGAAGTCCAAAGAATCCTAGAGTCAGGCAATAGAAGACCACTTCCATAATGATCTCAAGAAAATGACCTCAATTTCAAGGGAGACTCTACCTATTACTAGTGGAAACAATAGTTGGTTCTCCATTCTGTGCTCTTCATGGTGTGTTTCATCTTAAATATAGTATATCCACATTTCCTTCTAGAAATGTATTTATCCCATAGAACAATGCTGTCTCTTGCTAGAACCTGTCAGACATGGTTCAACCAGTATCAGAATGAACTCATTTGCATAAATGCTGCCCCCGGGTGCTCAAATGGTACTTCAGAAACCCATTGATCATCGATTAGGGGTGGGGAAACTTCACCCTTTTTGTTGCGCTTGTTTTAGCATTCACGATGATTCAAAGGATTTGACATTTGATTCGTGTGCTTCCAGATTAAATTGCTTTATTTCCTCAGAGACATTCACATCGTGCTGTTTTCTCCATCAGCATTTGTATAGTGCCAGAGACGGTTTTCTCAGCATGGGGGCATTGTGCGGACGCATTCTCTGCACTTGAAAGTTTGTGGTAACTGCCTAAAAATTAAAACTAAATTACTTGGCATTGCTCTCAACAGAGTTCCTGCTTCTGAAAATGGCCCCAGATGCAAACAATGCATACAAAGAAAGGTAAGCCAGGATTAGCACAACAGAAGCCTATGAATAAGTAGCAACATTGATTTTTCTTTCTTTCTTTCTTTTCTTTCAACAAGATGGGATGGTGGGGTGTCCCCACATGGACTGGAGTAAATGGAATATTTAGCAAGAGAAAAAGAAAAGTTGGACACACGGAGACCATCAGGAGAACTGAGGACAAGAAAATAGTATTCAACCTTCTTAAGCAGGAAGTCAGATCCCACAGCATTGCAGAATAAAGGGGTGCTTTGGGGGGTTCTCTGGGGTGGGGGTCAAAAAAGTCAAGATGGTGGCCATGACCACATGATTGAAGCCCTGCCTCTTTCTTACATGCGTTGCATGACATGTGTAAAACACGGGCTGGGCTTCAATCATGCTGCCGGGGCTGCCATCTGAAGTTTTTGACCCCCACCAGTGGATGCCTTTGGAAGTCAAAAACATCTTACTTCATCTGTAAGAACATGGAGTGAGACGCTAGAAAACACCAGCGCTCATCACCATTATTCTCATCACATCTCCCACCATCTATAGCAGTGTTTCTCAATCCTGGCAACTCTAAGAAGCGTGGACTTCAACTCTGGGAGTTGAAGTCCATGAGTCTTAAAGTTGCCAAGGTTGAGAAACACTGATCTATAGTCTTGTAGAAGTGCATACATCTATATTTACTACTTCTTCTCTTAATCTGACAGTGCATTCAGTAACCAAGGTTTTTTTTTTTACAAATGGATTCCACTATTGGAGTGTTGTTAACTCAAATAAGAGCTGTTCTCAGTCAAATAGACAGGATTTTGATCAATTGTTCTATGAACTACTATTCATATCTGCAAACACCCCTTTTATTAGAAAACAGATCCACCCCTCTCCAGTATACCTTAAGGTCAAGAAAAAAAAAACCCCAGAAAGTCCCCACCCCAATGTAAACATAGATATATCAGCTCTAAACTGAAAATACTTCACTTGCTGCAATTTTTGCATCACTGCTGCTTTCATCTTGCTAAATCTTGCTAAACAGAATGTTGTAAGGTTCACGCTTGGGAAAAATCTCTTTCAGTTCAAGGAGCTACCAATGATTTTATAATTAACAAATATCACACTTCCATCTGACTTCAGCATGCCACATCCCCAAGGATGAAATTGTTCTGTGATGTTATCCATAAGATATTCTATGAAAGAGATTCTTCTGATGAGCATCTTTTTCCTGGATCTTTGGAAATTGGCAAGCACATTGTAGAATCAAGGTAAAGGTACCCCCCGCACATTTGTGCAGTCGTGTCCAACTCTAGGGGCCGGTGCTAATCTCCGTTTGTTAGCTGAAGAGCCAGCGTTGTCCGAAGATGCTTCCATGGTCATGTGGCCGGCATGACACGCGCGGAACGCTGTTACCTTCCCACCGAAGTGGTACCTATTCATCTACTTGCATTTGCATGCTTTCTTTTTTTTTAATGTATTTTATTGAGTTTTAAATATACATAAATAAAGGTTGGAAACTGAAAAAGAAATAGAAATACAAATCAAAGAAAGAAGAAAAAAGGTCTAGTAAAGTAAAGAAAAAAAGAAAAAGATGAAACATAGAAATTAGTCAACTTCCAATTTATCCCTGGTCATAGTAATTTAAAAAATTAATCTTACATGCTAGGTCTATTTATAACATTGAAAAACATTTCTTGTCTAATATATCAATTTATATATATTTTAGTCTTCAAATCCCCATATAAGCTTTGCCGCTCCTGCATTTTGCAAATAGTCCGCTAATGGTTTCCACTCTTTAAGAAAGTAATAATTTGAATTTTCTTTTAATAAACATGTCAATTTATCATTTTCTGCCATGTCCATCAATTTTAACATCCAGTCTTGTATTGTAGGTGTGGTCTGATTTTTCCAATTTTGTGCATATACAAGTCTTGCAGCTGTAATCATGTATTGCATAATTCTTGTAAATTGTTTTCCTATTTGTTCTTCTGATATTCCCAGTAGAAATAGTTCTGGTTTAAATGGAACTCGAATTTGTAAAATATTTTGCATCAATGAATGTATCTGAGTCCAAAATTTCTTTGCAATCTCACATGTCCACCACATATGATAGAATGACCCCTCTTTTTTTTTACATTTCCAACACAAGTTGGAAACATTCCCATACATTTTAGCTAATTTTTGTGGGGTCATGTACCATCTGTACATCATCTTATAGAAATTTTCCTTCAAATTATAACACAAAGTAAATTTTAATCCTTTAATCCACATATCTTCCCATTGTTGCATTTGAATATTATGACCAATATTTTTGCCCATTTAATCATGCAGTCTTTGACTTGTTCCTCTACCATTTCACCTTTTAACAATAATTTATACATTTTAGCAATTAAATGATCATCTGTCTCACATAGTTGTATCTCAAATTCCGATTTAGTTTGTTCAAATTCAAATTCTTTTTTATCTGATTTAAATTTTTCTACAAGTTGCATGTAAGAGAGCCATTGGAAAGTATATCCTTCTAAGGCCAATTCTTCTTTTGATTTGGTTTTATATTGTCCTTGCTCTTTTTTTAAAAAGTCTTTGTAAGTCAGCCATTTGTCTTTAGCTCTTACTTCTGTTCTGTGAAATGCTTCTTGCGTGGAGATCCATAAAGGTCTTTTATAACATAAAGTTAATTTATATTTATTCCAAATTCTTAACAGAGATCTTCTAATATAATGATTTTTAAAGTCCACATTAACTTTTACTTTGTCGTACCACAAATATCCATGCCATCCATATCTTAATTCATGACCCTCCAAGTTCAATAATTTTTCATTTTTCAGAACTATCCATTCTTTAATCCATACCAAGCAACAAGCAGCATAATATAATTTCAGATCCGGTAGACCTAGTCCGCCCCTTTCTTTTGAATCTTGTAAAACTTTATATTTTATTCTTGTTTTTTTCCCTTGCCAAATAAACTTAGAAATATCTCACTGCCATTGTTTGAAAGGTTCTTCTGATGCCAATATGGGTATTGTTTGAAAAAGGTATAAAATTCGTGGCAAAATATTCATTTTAATTGCTGAAATTCTACCTAATAATGATAGTTGCAGTTTTTCCCATTGATCCAAGTCTTTTTTAATATCTATCCAAAGTGGAATATAATTATTCTTAAACAACTTAACATTTTTAGATGTTAAATATACTCCCAGATATTTTACTTTTTCTTCCATTGAATATCCCATTATTTCTTTCAATTTCTCTTGTTGATGATGGTCCATATTTTTAGTCAAGACTTTTGTTTTCTGTAGATTCACTTTAAACCGTGCTAACGACCCAAAGTCTTTCAATTTCTATATCAATAATTCAATTCCATCTAGTGGATTCTCCAAAGTAATGACTAAGTCGTCAGCAAAGGCTCTTAGTTTATAAACTTCTTTTTTAACTCTAATACCATGAATACCATCATCTTGTCTAATGTCTCTAAGTAACACCTCTAGTACCAATATAAACAAAAATGGAGATAATGGACAACCTTGTTTTGTACCTTTTTGAATTTCACATGGTTTACTAAATTCTCCATTAACAATTATTTTTGCAAATTGGGGAGTATATATTGATTTAATCCACTTAGTAAAATTTCCTCCAAAATTCATATTTTCCAATACTTTAAACATAAAAGGCCAGTTTAAATTGTCAAAAGCTTTTTCAGCATCTATAAATATCAAGGCCGCTTGTTTTTCATAATGTTGTTCCAAGTATTCCAGTACATCTAATATATTTCGGACATTGTCTCGAATTTGTCTCTTAGGTAAAAATCCAGCTTGATCTTGATGGATAAAGTTCTTAAGAATATTTTTCATTCTTTCTGCCAATATGATTGTAAATATCTTATAGTCATTATTCAATAAAGATATTGGTCTATAATTCTTAGTTAGGGTCAAATCTTGTTCTTTAGGGATCAATGTTATGTGTGCTTCTTTCCAAGTCTCTGACATGGTTCCTGTTTCCAAAATCGAATTCATAGTCTTCTGCAAAGGTAAACATAGTTAATCCTCGAAGCATTTGTAATAGGCTGCTTACAGGCCATCCGGTCCAGGTGCTTTTCCACTACTAATTTTCTTAAAGGCCTTTACCATTTCCTCTATTGTTATCGGGTTGTTTAGTATTAGTCTTTGTTGATCATTAAGAACAGTTAGCTTTTGTTTACTCAGATATTCGTCAATATCAACTAGATTGACATCTTGTTTTTTATATAATTTTGAGTAATAATCGTGAAAGGCTTCCTGTATATCTATATTATTCACCAAAACTTTCCCTTCATGTTGTATATTAACAATTAAATTCTTTTGTCTTTGTTTCCTCAATTTGTAGGCTAACCATCTACCTGGTTTATTTGCATGTTCAAAGTATTTTTGTTTTGTAAATTTCATTTGGGTTTCTATTTCTTGTGTCAATATCATTGATATTTGTTTTTGTAGAAGCATTTGCATGCTTTCGAATTGCTAGGTTGGCAAGAGCTGGGGCTGGCACGGGAGCTCACTCCGTCACGCGGGACTAGGGATTCGAACCTCCGAACTTGCCATCTTCCGATCGACAAGCCTGGCGTCTTACCCGCTGAGCCACCACGCCCTTGTAGAATCAAGAGGATATGGCTTTTACATTGCCATTGGTCTTGTTTTCCATTGATAGCTGTCTTACAGATCTTGCCAATGAAATTCTGTTAAAATTCTAGACACAGAACCAACCTGACCTTCTTCTTGCGTCCACAAATCATTACATTGCACCAGGCTGACCTAAACCAGCAAAATCTGGAATTTTGCCCATACACTCAGCTCAATCCATTAACATATAAAAAGATAATAGCTAATATATTTGACCAACATAAATAATCAGTAGAACTCTACAAGTTTCACTGCTTTGGCAGAGCATTGTGTGAGACAGTGAATGGGTATGTCAGCTTTTTCCCATCCTGTAAGCTTCCTGGCTGCCTCAGAAAACACTAGATGTTTTCACAACTGCCCATTACTTCTAATTTTATACTGATCTCCACTTAAGTTTTAACAGTGTAGTATCTATTTTTATGGCTGAAAGCGAGGAGAAGCTGAGGAGCCTTCTGACAAAGGTGAAAGAAGAAAGTGCAAAAGCTGGGTTGCAGTTAAACCTCAAAAAAACCAAGATTATGGCAACCAGCTTGACTGATAACTGGCAAATAGAGGGAGAAAATATGGAGGCAGTGACAGACTTTGTATTTCTAGGCGCAAAGATTACTGCAGACGCTGACTGCAGCCAGGAAATCAGAAGACGTTTACCTCTTGGGAGGAGAGCAATGACAAATCTCGATAAAATTTAAATTTAAATTTATTATATTTGTATTTTACTGTGTTTTTACTGTATTTTACTGTTATTGTTATAGCTGTGAACCGGCCAGAGTCCCTCCTTGAGGGGGAGATGGGCGGTCATAGAAATTTAATAAATAAATAAATAAATAAATAAATAAACAAACAAATAAATAAAATAGTTGAGAGCAGAGACATCACACTGACAACAAAGGTCCGCATAGTTAAAGCAATGGTATTCCCCGTAGTAACCTATGGCTGCGAGAGCTGGACCATAATGAAGGCTGAGCAAAGTAAGATAGATGCTTTTGAACTGTGGTGTTGGAGGAAAATTCTGAGAGTGCCTTGGACTGCAAGAAGATAAAACCAGTCCATACTCCAGGAAATAAAGCCAGACTGCTCACTTGAGGGAATGATATTAAAGGCAAAACTGAAGTACTTTGGCCACATAATGAGAAGACAGTATACCCTGGAGAAGATGCTGATGCTAGGGAAAGTGGAAGGCCAAAGGAAGAGGGGCCGACCAAGGGCAAGATGGATGGATGATATTCTGGAGGTGATGGACTTGACCATGGGGGAGCTGGGGATGGTGACGGCTGACAGGAAGCTCTGGCGTGGGCTGGTCCATGAAGTCACGAAGAGTCAGAAGTGACTGAACGAATAAACAACAAAAATCTATTTTTATTAGGGTTTGAACAGCTCTTCGAGACAAGCACCCCAGATCATTAGCCAAGCCTTACTGATGAAGAAGCAAATGCAACCAGGTTTGTTTGGGGATGTCACTTAGGTGAGATGGGAAGGAAGGAAGGAAGGAAGGAAGGAAGGAAGGAAGGAAGGAAGGAAGGAAGGAAGGAAGGAAGGAAGGAAGGAAGGAAGGGTCAATGTTCTTCAATCCTGATATGCATACCATTCTAATCTGTTCTCATGAGTGGATGGGGAAGGCTGTGGTATTTGCTCATCCCAAAGTGATCAAGCCAACTGTGCAGAATGGCAGCATAATAACTTTGGTGTTCATACTATAGGCTAAAGCATCTAGGTTACCTACTGTAGATTTTGGTGATTAATTGAGTTGGCTGTATCCAGGTAAGTATGTAGTTGAATACACCTAGCAAAAATCGGTGTCCCTGCTTCATTTATTGTTATTCAACAACTATTTCAGAGCAAGATTGGCAGGAACAAAATTCCAAAATAAGTTAGGTTTGATTAGGTCAGATTGACCAAATAGGTAGTGGTTCAAGAAACAAGGTAGAGAAAACATGCAAGGCATGTCTCCTGACATTCTTTCTACCACCTTTGGTGGCCTCAGGAGACATTTGTGTTGTCTTCTGAATAGCCAGGTGATGTGGTTTGTGTGCTTTTGTGTGTTTCTTCTTGCATCAGTGTATGTTGTATCTGTGCAATGGGAAGGACAAGGTGGGCTATAGGCACTCTGCTCTGGGCCATGCAACTGGGAGGAAGAAGGGAGGGGGCTTAGAATGCAGCCATCAGCAGCATCTGAGCTGCTGGCCACGGGTCCCTCCCATCCATGCATGGGGGACATTTTTCAGGAATGTGTCTCTCAGCAGCCTCAAACCAGATCTAGCCCTTTCTTGAATTTCCTCTTTTCCAGCTTCTCCCCCCCACACACACACACACCCACACACAGACCAAGATCGGTTCCTTTCTGTTCAGTGTTCAGAGAGTTATCCCACCGACAGTCTGACTGAGATGGACAGAGTTCCAACCCCTTTTATACTTCCTATCATTCTGTTGGGTTGGAAGGAGTAAAAGCCATATAAGAAGTCTGCAAAAAAACTTCTGAACCACTGTGAAACGCCCAGAGGTTTGAATGATGTCAGGAGCAAGACAGCTTTCAGAGGAAAAGCCACATCTTCTGCATTATAAAGACACACAACTATTGAGCTGGGTACAAGATGCCATATGTAAATGGGAGATTCTGCAACCATATTCTTCTCTCTTCCAAATGACCCCAAATTAAGCTAACCATATGTACCATTTTAAATGGGACAGTACCGTTTTTTTCACATTTCCCAACCGTCCCGTCATTTTAATATAAATGTCAATTTTGTCCCATTTTTTTAAAAAAAATAGCAAAATGTCAGGCATGGCAAGATTGATTCAGCCAAGATGCAATTATCATTTAAAAAGTGCTTGATTGAGGTGCCTGATGTTGGGTGAGACTAGAGAGGGGCAAGGAAGGTGGAAAGAGAGAGGGGGGGGAGACAGAGAGAGACGGGGAGAGAGATCTTTGCCACCGCCTCTGCTCTGCTCTTAGCTGGTCGCTCTCTGCTCTCTGTTTGTTTTATTAAAATGTGTTTGGGATGTGATCCTGCCCCCTTTTTTCAAGTTATACTGATTCTTTCTCCAGCTCAGCAAGAGACAGTCTTTCGTTTGAGATTGTGGGAGAGAGGGAGAAATAAAAACAGGAGGAGGAGGAGGAAAGGCAGAAGGAAGAGAAGCCTCGCCGGGCGTGGAGTTTTTGAATCCTCCCTTCCCTGCCTCTCTTCTCTCCCCCTTCCCCTCCTTCCTCGATCCGTGATGTCACAAAGCCCGTGAGCTGTGCTTTCCTCATTCACCTCCTGTCACATACAGTCCCCTTGTACTTCTACCTAAATTTTTGTATGAGTTCTGTCACTGAAGAATAATTGTTAGCTCAATATCTTCATGTAATAAAACTTTTCAATTTTAATGAAAACAAAAATATTTTTAAAATATAAAATTATATTATATATTATAATTTTATAAAATTATAAAATATTATACAGTAATCTGTTTAAGGACCAGCAAATGGATCTTAAAAACTCTTTAAAACTTTTTTTATCATCTTACTTTTTCATGAATATGGAAAATTACATAAGTTTAACCCCGTCCAATTTTTGCCATTCCAATGTCCCGTTTTTGTCTCAAGGAAATATGGTCAGCCTACAGCCCAAATGCAGTCCTCACTCAAGCATTATAGTGACCTTGGACCACTTCCTCTTCCTCAGCCTAATGCATCACTCAGGGTTATCTTGGGAATAGAAAGAGAGGGAAGAACGTGCCAACCAGCCTTCAGTGGAAGGCTAAAATTAAATAAAATAACAGTTTAGTATTTCTGCTGCATGCAAATTGCACTCACACTGAGCTGCATTATAGCAGAATCATTTGTAAACAAAGCATGGAGAATCCTGAGCAGAACTGGCTTTGCTAATTAACTTTGTCCATCTCTGAACGGCTCCGTTTTGGTGAAACAGGAAAATAAAATATAGAATTCCACAACTTAGAAAATGAATATCTTTCATTATATGAGCTGTTAAGCTGTAGTCATGGGCAGACCCATTAATAGTGGAGGGAAAGTGTAAGCATTTAACATACACACACACACACACACACACACACACACACGCCACAACTAGAACAATTGATGACTTTGCACTGCCTTATGTTCTTGAGAGCTAACTGTTCGCATTGTTAGATCTAAGGAATCCACTCTTGGTTCTTCTTCTTCTTCTGGGTGATCACTCGTAGCCGAGTAAGATTGTCTTCCAAGGGTAAAATCTTAACAGTGGATCCGTAAGTGGCTGTAAAGGCCAATTCTGGATCCGTACAACCTCCCACAATGAGGGCATAGGTTTCCGGGTGGAAGACGGTCATGATGGGGGTTTGCTTGACGTGCCTTCCTCTTAGCTCGTTTCTCCCTTTCGCCCTGTACTCGTGCTTCTTCAAAGTCCATAGCGCCTTTAATAAAGGCTGACCTCCAATTGAAACACTCATGAGTTAGGGCTTCCCAGTTCATAATGCTGATATTACATTTTTTTAAATCAGCTTTGAGAATATCTTGGAATCTCTTTTGCTGTCCACCAATATTCCGTTTTCCATTCTTAAGTTAGGAGTAAAGTAGCTGCTTTGGAAGAAAATGGTCAGGCGTTCGAACAACATGGCCGGTCCAGCGAAGTTGATGTTGGATGATCATTGTTTCAGTGCTGGTGGTTTTCACTTTTTCTAATACACTAACATTAGTCCGCCTATCTTCCCAAGTAATTTGCAGAATTTTTCGGAGGCAGTGTTGATGGAATCTTTCAAGAAGTTGGAGGTGGCGTTTGTAGAGGGTCCATGTTTCACAGGCGTACAAAAGGGTTGGTAGTACAATGGCTTTGTAAACAAGCATTTTGGTCTCCCTGCGAATGTCCCGATCCTCAAACACTCTACGCTTCATTCGGGAGAAAGCTACACTCGCAGAGCTCAGGCGATGCTGAATTTCAGCGTCCATGTTGGTTTTTGTAGATAGATGGCTGCCAAGATAAGAAAAGTGGTCAACACTTTCTAGTAACACACCTTTAAGCTGGATTGATGGTGCTGCAGAGGGATTGGTTCAAACTTGCTGGTAAAGCACTTTGGTTTTTTTTAATGTTAATCGAGAGGCCAAGCTTTTCATATGCTTCTGCAAAGATGTTTAGGATAGTTTGAAGATGTTTCTCCGAGTGTGCACAGACTACGTTATCATCAGCATATTGAAGTTCTGTAACAGAACTCTTGCTTACCTCCTTTATAAAAAGAGTTTCCTTCTCACTTGTGCCCAATGTTTCAAAAGAGTCAGGCTGATAACTAGGTGTACAGAACTGAAATCCTTTCAGCTGTGGGAGCACAAACAACAGATGGGCAAAAAGTATTTGTGAAAATTCTTATTTCCATTAAACCAACTGAATGGGCAAACAGTGAGGTGAGGAAAACATGAAGAAAAAAATTAGGTGCAGATACTTGTGAAAGTTAAGACAATATCCAGTAAAATTCATTTTCTTAAAGATGCCTGGTGCGGGGATGAAAATGTGCACCAGTAACAGATGAATTGAACAGATGAATGAAACAGATGGGCGTGGTGGCTCAGTGGGTAAGATGCCAGGCTTGTCGATCGCAAGTTCGGAGGTTCGAATCCCTAGCCCTGCGTGACGGAGTGAGCTCCCACACTAGCTCCAGCTCTTGCCAACCTAGCAATTTGAAAGCATGCAAATGCAAGTAGATTAATAGGTACCACTTCGGTGGGTAGGTAACAGCGTTCTGCATATGTCATGCAGCCACATGACTGTGGAAGCGTCTTTGGACAACGCTGGCTCTTCGGCTAACAAACAGAGATGAGCATCGGCCCCTAGAGTCGGACACGACTGCACAAATGTGCGGGGGGAACCTTTAACCTTTACCTTAACAGATGAATGCCCAATTGTCCAAACGCATGGGTTTGACCCAACCAATGTTTGTGTTGTTTGTCCCTGAAGACAAAACACACTCAAACCCATGCAGACCTATTGACTTGCAGTCCATAATCATAACCGCACTTCAGGAATTTCTCAGAAGTGTGTTCTAGTGCTTCTTCTCATTCAAAACCAGTCTTGTCAACCCCTGGGAGGAGATTCTCAAAATGTTCTCACAACGTCTCCATCCCTCTAGAAGCACAGAGGATAGGCAGGCAGGAGTTATGGGCTACGATATTGTATATATTAGGGGCGTGGTGGCTCAGCAGGTAAGACGCCAGGCTTGTCAATTGGAAGATCGCAAGTTCGGAGGTTCGAATCCCTAGCCCCACGTGAAGGAGTGAGCTCCTGCACTAGCCCCAGCTCTTGCCAACCTAGCAATTCGAAAGCATGCAAATGCAAGTAGATGAATAGGTACCACTTTGGTGGGTAGGTAACAGTGTTCTGTGTGCGTCATGTCAGCCACATGACCGTGGAAGCGTCTTCGGACAACGCTGGCTCTTCAGCTAACAAACGGAGATGAGCACCGGCCCCTAGAGTCGGACACGACTGCACAAATGTGTGGGGGGAACCGTTACCGTTATTGTATATAGCCGATTGATTGTCCAAAAAAGATAGCATAAAAATTAGTGCCTCAGTAATCAGGCACTATCTTTATTGCAAGATCTGTATAGATCTGTATCAACCCATGCCCCATCTCCTGGTCATTGCTCCCATTGTTTGCTTCAGCATCTTTTCCCCCTTCAAAATCACGTGGACTTTATATGTGCGTATCATTTCAGTGACAGACATTGCTTAACTGATTTTTGCCTGGTATTTTCGCTCTGGTTCAGAGCAGGGAGAAAACAGTACAATTGGGTTCACACACCGTACTTAGGCAGGTCACCCAAGGGACCAGTGGCAACGTTTGCATATCGTGCAACGCTTAGAGCTGATTCTCATGTCCTGCTAACCAGGGCATGGAGATGTCCCACTGTTTTTAAAATACTTATTTTTATGTCACTGCCCTATTCTCATGCTCCACCCCCTCAGGCGCAGTTTTTAGCTGTTCTAGGGTTAAAGTAGAGTTTTCCCTCATCTTCTGACACAGCTTTTGCCTTGTGCTCCAGGGTGCTTTGTCAACAAGTTGGCGATGATATAGTTCAGGGTTGTGATGCGTCTAGTTCTGATTAGCCACTTTAGGCTCCTGCAGGTTAATTAATAGGTTAATTAAGTAAGTAGATTAAGCATGCCATACAGGCTTAGCCATTCCAGTACTCTGGAATGCCAAGTTAGGAGGAGGAACTTGGTCTTCCTATTTGTATGTAGGAACTATCTAGTTCAGAGCTTTCCAAACTTTTCATGTTGGGGACACACTTTTTAGACATGCATCATTTTGCGACACACTCTTAGAGCAGGGCACAAGGCAGGCGCTAGGACCTGCACGGAATCACAGCAGGTTTGGAGGCAACAGGCACAAGGCAGGCACTAGGACCTGTGCGGAATCCTGGCAGGGCTCGGAGGCAGCAGCATCCACGGCACACCCAAACACTACAGCCGACACACTAACGTGTCCCGACACACAGTTTGGAAAGCTCTGATCTAGTTCCTTCTCTAGGACCGAGCTCTTAGTGATAGCACAGGAGAAAGTAAGAGTTAACAATTACAGCTGGTTACCAAGAATAATTTGGAACCCTATGTCAGCCTTCTCAGGTAGACCAGACAGGAAACACGACCAGATGAGCTAATTCTACTTTATTGTAAGGCTACATTAACAGAATCTTGCAAGTCTGATAGTACAAATCTCCTGACGTCTCTTTTATGGACTGATAAGATAGGCAGGTTCCTTTCTGAGTTCCTGTCTCCTCCAGTCATGCAGCTGTGGGCTATGTCCTCCCTTACCTAATTTTCCCTAGGCAGCATCTCTTCCCCCCATCTCCCAAGGTCATTCCCACATACCAATGTACCGTATCTTGGAGGTGGCTCTCCCTCTCCCTCTGTTTTTGTTTTTGCCTTTTTGTGAGGGCAGGGTGACCGTAAGTAAAAATGCATGTCCACTTCTGGGGGATGGGGTCCTGATTTTGAGACAAACAAGCTGTTTTCCCTTGAAAAAGTAGCATTTTGTGCATTGAAAGAAATCAGACATTCTTAAGCCAAGTAATTCACATGATGTTCTGTCCTTTGTGGGAAAACGTGGCAGTTTCTGCTGGGATTAATCAAAAAGACATTTTTCCTATGAGTAGATGCTGCCATTTCAAGCAGGCAGTGGAGAAAAACTGAAATTTTTGTAACCAGTGCTCGTGAGTGCCTAATTATGTGTGCAAATTGTAACTCCAAAAGGAGAATGCTTATTACCAATAATGCGAAATATTCAAGGCATTCTTTATTGTGGAGGGCTGGAAGATGGAAATGATGTGCAGATTTTCCATGGTGCTGAAAAGCTTTCCTGAGCATTGCTGAAAAAACACATGGTGTCTTTCTCAGCACAGAACGGGGAACTAAAATATGCATATTGCAAGCCCCACAAGTTCCATCAGGCAGGATCATTGTTCGATTTTGTCATCCCACAGCCTCGATACTTTATTAAAGGCATAATTTTCCTGGAAATGGGTTTACTTAATAGGTTGCATTGTGACTCACCACAGTCTTCTGTGAGGAGCTGTAGAAATCCAGAAAAAAACAGCTTTCCTGTTTTACGAATGCAGGATTCTCAGCTTCATGCTTTTGATAACATCTTGTAAAAAAGTCAACATGGCATGTCAAAACAGAGTGGGGCTTCAGTGGGGCAGTACCAGCGGCCACCTTAACTTTTTTGACACTCCCCCCCACCGGACACCCCTGTTTTGTAAGCTGGTTGGTTTTGTTTGATAGATGCAGCTTAACAGCATTTGTAATAGATAAGTAAGTGTGGCCGAACTTCTCAGGGAGGCATTACTCACAAGGAAACCCATTGCTTAACCACCACTGTTTCTTTAAGCCTGAGTTCTCCTTCTTTATATTTCCTGCAGTCTGGGAAAGCTTCAGCATCTTCTTCTAACTCTGCTTAGAGTTAGGCCACCAGATCTGGGCTGCAAACCTCCTGATGTCCACTAGATGGTTGGAAAGGGTTACAGAAAACACACATTCTTTGCTGCCATCTAGTGGCCCCCAGAATTTTGCAGCCCATATATGGTATGCGTAAGGGATGATCCCCCTCCTCTCAGTACCTGGATCTGCTTTTCCAAGTCCTTGGTCTCTGGTTCAGACACACAGATAGCCCATGTCAGATTTGGGGTCTACAACTCTTCTCTGGGCAGACATTGCCACAGGATGCTTGACACTGTGGGACTCTAGGTTGCCATTATCCCTCAATCCCACCTACCACACTAGATTCTTGTGAAAATAAAAACCAGGGGTACAGCGGCGTCCATAATGAGCCATGATGATGTCACAATGATGCCTTGTGCATGATGACATCACTGTGCAAATGGCGCAAACAGGTAACCATGCCATGACATCTGTCCAAGTACATAAATTCCATCATTTGCACAATGATGTCATGATGGGCATGTCATCATTGGCCTTCCCCTTCAGACCCCCTGTGGATCCTCTGCAGAGGTACTGTACCTATGTATGCCACCATGGCCAATGTGGAGAGAAGATGGAATGTTAATGGGGTAAGTTATATAAAAACAAATAAGGGGAATGAAGACATGGTACCGTTTAAGTGCAAAGAGAAAGAAAGTATTTCAGCACATCTATTGCACTTCCTTTGTAAATCTCTAAATTCAGGTATGAGGTCTAAATTTAGGTCATGCCACGTTTTAAGACTTTTTGCTAGGATCCGAGGTTTTTTTTTTTTTACTTTTACTTCCTTGATTTCTAGGAATCCTTTCTGGAGGAAGGATGTCAGCTTTGCATCATTAGTGCTTCTTCTAGTTGAGAATCATTAAAAATTTTGGCACTTTCCCCATTAAGTTTTCAAGCCATAGTAAGGAAACTGGCCTTCTTTGCGATTGCTTAAATCTTGGTTTGCTTCTGCAAAGATGTGTAATGAAAACACATTGGGACTGATACAGCTTATTCAATGAGAGACAAGCATGTGCTTTCCTCATCTACTGACTTTAAACGGCCTCCCTAACTTGCAGATCTGATGTATGGCATCTTCTCTCATTATTTATTTTATTTATTTGTTCAATTTGTACAGCCACCCATCTTGCATATGTGACTCTGGGCAGCTCACACAGTTAACAAACCCAAGAAACAGATACAAATAAATAATAAAGCGATAACACAAAAACATTAGAACACATTAAAGCCATTAAAACCCTGTGGAGTCCTTGGTGCTCTCTGAGCCTTGTTGTTTTCTTGCAGACCTTTTATTGCCAGTCTAGGCAACATCTTCAGTGCAAAAAGGGAGTGGGACTTGCTCTCTGTTTATATACCATGGCTTGTCATGCTTGTGCTGGTGGAGGTGTTGTTCTCTCCTTGATTGGGCTGTTGTTTCCTGCTTGGTTGATTGAGTGAGTTAATAGTTCCTTGATTAGGGTATATTGTGCTGTTTGATTGTTCCTCTGGTGCTAATCCTGGTGTTAATCTTTGCAACTCTGGGTGTTGATTGCTGGCAAGGAGGTGTTCTGGTCTTCTGGCTTTTCTATTGTCTCTTATGAATAGTATGTAAATGTTGTTTACCTCTGTGTGTCTGTTGATGGCTGCTTTGTCACATAGAGACATATAGAGGTAAGCAACATTTACAATCTTTTCCTGGGCTAGCATATGGACTCTGTATCTTGAGCAATTGCTAAGTCTCTGATGCCATGTTAAGACCTGCTTTTGCCCTCAATTTAACTCTTCCAACTTTGGCTTGTGTTGTGTTGCAGGTAAAAACAACCCTGGAAAATCCACATTTGTTGCTCTATGCAACAATCTGTAGTACATACTTTTCAAAAACGTAACCAATTCTTAGCACTGTAAAGCAAATCTACCAATATATTATTTTTAATTAAAAGAAGTATCTTGTTGTGATTTGTTTCTGGAAGGCAACCTTTCCTAATATTTACTGTTTTGTGACTACATCTTTCCCGAATGCAAGCTTTATTGTGAGAATTTTGGAACAAGAATAATGGATTTTAGTGCACTACATTAATTTATTCCTGTTCGTGCTACATAATGTCTGTTTGGGTGAATCATACTGTTGAAATCCATGGAGGATTTCTTGTAGTTCCCTTGCATGCAGATGCCACAGACTCACCAAAAGCATGGCAGATTTCACCAGTGGGCTCCAGAATATTCAGAACAATTTTTAAACTTTGTGAGCCTGAGGACTCAGCCAAATACATCCCAAGAATTCTATTTAAAGCACCAAAGTTCAACAGAGGCAAATTCTAACAGCAAGCTGATGTTGGAAATGCAAAGTGAATCTCTTCTGGGCTGAGAGTAAACAACAGAACACCTGCCAGTTGCGAAGGGTGGGAGATAATTATCTAATTGGAAAGGACATATTCCAGATGGGTGACTCAGTTAAGAGAATTGAGGAAGAAGTTCTAGAAGCCGTTGATACCATAACGAGTTCCAAATTCTGCTTCTCCTCTCTGTTTGTTAATGGAAAAATACCTTTAATGTCCTGGACCTTAATTAGCGTGCTGCTTAGAGCAAAACGAATATGAATTGTCATTCTTTCAGAAGGTAGAAGCAAATTTTGCCCGTGAGTTGTTGGATGTTGAAACTATGAAACCCGGTTCGCCCCCCAAAATTAAACTGAGTATTAAAAAATCAAGCAATGTGAGGCACAAAATCTTTGTTGTATAGAAATAAGCCTTCCATTTACTGTTAGATTCATTGGATATCAGGAGATGCTTCTTCTGGTCAGCTGTTGTTATGGAAAACAATCTTCTAAACAGCTTCTGATTTTCAGATTATACTGCCACACATCTTTGTTTGTTGTTCTCTTTTTGAAGTTGACATTAGGGCTTTTATGCAATGATTTGATTGCCAGTTTTATTTTAATAAAATATTTTTTAAAAAAACATGGGGGGGAAACATGGCACAACAGAGAAAAAGAGATGTCGGAGAAGAAGAGACAGTTAAGCCATGTGTGGCAGCTAATAGAATTGGTGTTAACCATTTCTTTTTCTAGGGAGAAATTTCACTTCTCAAAGTCCCAGGTTAGGGACAGATCATCATGGAGAAAATCAATCTATGTGGTTGCTAAGAGTCAACGATGACTTGATGGCAGGTAATCAATCAATCAATCCACAAAATTTTGGAGGGCTGGAAAAGGCATGGTGAACTTCAGGATGTTCATGGGGGGAGAATTCAAATCTCTTCCCTTCCCACCCCTGCTAGGAAATCCTGCTGCTACCAGACCTTTGGCTATCAGGCAATGTAAAACATTTTAATAAATACATACACTGCTCAGCTGACAATGGGTCAGTTGGTCAGTGGTGAAATTTTTGGCGGTTGCAATGTTGTGTTTGCGCAGGTGAGCATTCCTAAGACCAAGACCTAAGGAATGATTAATGAAGCAGGTTTCACAACTACAAGTAGTCCTCACTTAACGACCACAATTGGGAGCAGAATTTTGGTTGCTAAGTGAAGCAGTCATTAAACGAATCTGACCCAATTTCATGACCTTTTTGCGGTGGTCATTAAATGAATCACTGCAGTTGTTAAGCGAGTCATGTGGTCATTAAGTGAATCATGCAGTTCCCCATTGATTTTGCTTGCCAGAAGCTGTCTGGGAAAGTAAAAAATGGCAATCACATGGCCATGGGACGCTGCGACGGTCATAAATGTGAACCGGTTGCCAAGCACCCAAATCGTGATCATGTGACTGCAGGGACGCTTCAACAGTTGTAAGTGTGAGGCCTGGCCGTAAGTCAGTTTTTCAAACATTGACGGTCTGAACCATCACTAAATGAATGATCGTTAAGCGAGGACTACCTGTATATCAGACAGGAAACCTATTTACAGCAGAGTGAGACCCCTTGCTTCGTTTCCATCCGACCTGGCGTTCTTGCCATCTTTTATCTTTTTTCTTCCTTGGGAGCAACAATCCCCAAAGTCGTTGAGAGTCAGGCAGCATACAAGTTCAGTAATAAATAAAGACATAGGCAAAGCCCTGCACCTCACTGACTATATCCTACCAGGAGGACAGTCCAAGAGCTGGTGCTCACTGAGTGTATGCTTGGGGAAGAAGTCAGAAGGAAATAATTTCAGATTAGCAGTCTCTTAGGCAGACTGACAGACAAAGACCAGACACAGAGAAAATCCTCAACCCTCTATGGACACCAGTGTTTTTCAAACTTTAAGATGAGTGGACTTCAGCTCCCAGAATTCCCCAGCCAGCATGCTTTCTTTCTACTAACATCTCTACATCTTAATTTTTAAAAACTCTTTCCCCATTTTTAGTAAGAAACATGAATTCATCTCTTTGCTCAAGTTAGCTTCCCTCCCATTGGAGTGAACAGAAAAAAGAAAGAATGATGCAATTGGACTGGGCATTCTGGACAGATTTAGTGGGGGATCTGACGTACCTCCCCCTTATAAACATGGATGGCAAACCCCCAAGCAAGGATAGAAATAAAATTCCTAGAGCAGCACTATTTTTGCCCAGCCTCTCTAGCACATTTTCTCAATCTCGGGAGGGAAGAGCCATTTAACACCCCAATCAGGAGTTCCGATGATGCGGCTGCCCAGAGTGATGTTCATTTAACGTCAAACAAGACCAGGGTTTAAATTTAATATTTTGGGTCATTTGAGGGAGGTTAGATATTTGTTTGATATGTTAATCCCTTATCCCAGGATCTGGCAAAGTTGCACTGAGAATGGGACCCATGAGTAATAATTTCTCTTACATAAGTTTTATTAGGTTTTTAAATATACAAAGCTAAAAGTTAAAGATGAAACGGAAAAAGAAATACAAATTAAAAGAAAAGAAAAAGAACAGTGCAGTAAAGAAAAAGAAAAAAGAAAAAAAATAAAGAAAAAGACATACATAGAAATTAGATAACCTCCGATCCGTCTATGGTCATAAGAATAAAGTATATAGTTTGTTTTAACATGCTGGCTATTCATATAACATTCATATATTTTTCCTTGTCTATTATATACTATTTATCTATAATCTAATCATCAAAACCCCATATTTAGCTTTACTCCTCCTGCTTTTTGCAAATAGTCCATCAAAAATTTCCACTCATTAAAGAATAATAATTAAAATTTTCTTTTAGTAGGCAAATCAATTTGTCATTTTCTGTCATTTCTAGTAATTTCAACATCCATTCCTGTATTGTTGGTACACTTTAATTTTTCCAAAACTATACATATATAAGTAAAGAGAAAATTTTTTTTTTCTATTTGTGCATCCCAAATTCCAGATAAAAAGAAAAAATTCTAGTTTAAGTCTTTTAATTTATACCCAACCATACTATTATACTATGCATATAGAAATAAAAAGAAAAGAATTTTTTTATTTATACAACCCAGATTCCAAACAAAAAAGAAAAAATTCTGATTTAATTCTTTTAAGTTATACCCAACCCTACTGTTTTTGATCTCTCACTGTAATATTTCTTCAGATTTTGCTCTTTTGTAACTTTTCTCACAAAATATCTTGACAATTTCTTATCTCTAACGTAACGTGAGTCAACTCTGAAAATTTTATCTACCTCAGAGTCCATGTCTTCTTCTTCTATCTCTAAATATTGAACTAAAGTATCAACTATATATTTTCTCATATTCTCATCTAATTTTTCCAGGGCTCCTCTCAGACTCAAAATAAATTCTTCTTCTCTCATTTCTGCTAATACAATAGCATCTAAATTATATTCCATAGTAATAGAATCTGATTTAATCTCCAATTTCTTAACCTGGCCTTGTGTCTCTTTAAAATCCCCTGGAAAAATATTTGCAATTTCTTTGACAATCTGTATTTCATTTCTAAATTCTTTTTTTGAGTCTTCCTTCATCACTTCCATTTTCTCTTCTACTTGTTGATCTAGAATATTGTCCATTTTTTTGTCTATTTTTATATCAAAAGAAGTAATTAAGTCATCCATCTTTTTCTCCAAGGTAACAGTTAAAATCTCCAGCAAAGGAGATCGTTACCTTGTCGTGGTGCTGGAGCTTGAGCACCTCAATGAAACCATGAGCTAAACCGTGAAGGGACACCCAAGACGGGAAGGTCGTGGCAGAGAGGTCAGACTAAATACGATCCCTGGGGAAGGTAATGGCAACCCACCCCAGTATTCTTGCCATGAAAACTAAATGGATCAGTACAACCAAAGATATGTCGGTATACCATCGGAAGATGGGACTCCCAGGTCGGAAGATGGTCAAAATGCTACTGGGGAGGAACAGAGGATACGTTCAACTAGCCCCAGATGTGATGACGCAGCTAGCTCAAAGCCGAAAGGACGGCTAGCGGCCGACGGTGCTGGTGGTGAACGACGAATCCAATGTTCTAAAGATCAACACACCATAGGAACCTGGAATGTAAGATCTATGAGCCAGGGCAAATTGGATGTGGTTATTGGTGAGATGTCAAGATTAAATATAGACATTTTAGGTGTCAGTGAACTGAAATGGACTGGGATGGGTCACTTCACATCAGATGACCACCAGATCTACTACTGTGGACAAGAGGACCACAGAAGAAATGGAGTAGCCTTCATAATTAATAATAAAGTGGCTAAAGCAGTGCTTGGATACAATCCAAAAAACGATAGAATGATCTCAATTCGAATTCAGGGTAAGCCATTTAACATCACAGTGATCCAAATATACGCCCCAACCACAGATGCTGAAGAAGCAGAAGTAGATCAGTTCTATGAGGATCTGCAGCACCTACTAGATAATACACCAAAAAGAGATGTTATTTTCATTACAGGAGACTGGAATGCTAAGGTGGGTAGTCAGACGACACCTGGAATTACAGGCAAGTATGGTCTGGGAGAACAAAATGAAGCAGGACATAGGCTGATAGAATTTTGCCAAGACAACTCACTGTGCATAACAAACACTCTCTTCCAACAACCTAAAAGACGACTTTATACATGGACTTCACCAGATGGTCGACACCGAAATCAGATTGACTACATCCTTTGCAGCCAAAGGTGGCGGACATCTATACAGTCAGTAAAAACAAGACCTGGAGCTGACTGTAGTTCAGATCACGAACTTCTTATTGCAAAATTTAGAATCAGACTAAAGAGAATAGGGAAGACCCACAGATCAGTTAGATATGAGCTCACTAATATTCCTAAGGAATATGCAGTGGAGGTGAAGAATAGATTTAAGGGACTAGATTTAGTAGATAGGGTCCCAGAAGAACTATGGACAGAAGTTCGCAACATTGTTCAGGAGGCGGCAACAAAAAACGTCCCAAAGAAAAAGAAAACCAAGAAGGCAAGATGGCTGTCTGCTGAAACACTGGAAGTAGCCCAAGAAAGAAGGAAAGCAAAAGGCAATAGTGATAGGGGGAGATATGCCCAATTAAATGCAAAATTCCAGAGGTTAGCCAGAAGAGATAAGGAATTATTTTTAAACAAGCAATGTGCGGAAGTGGAAGAAGACAATAGGATAGGAAGGACAAGAGACCTCTTCCAGAAAATTAGAAACATCGGAGGTAAATTCCAGGCAAAAATGGGTATGATCAAAAACAAAGATGGTAAGGACCTAACAGAAGCAGAAGAGATCAAGAAAAGGTGGCAAGAATATACGGAAGATCTGTATAGGAAGGATAATAATATTGGAGATAGCTTTGATGGTGTGGTCAGTGAGTTAGAGCCAGACATCCTGAAGAGTGAGGTTGAATGGGCCTTAAGAAGCATTGCTAATAACAAGGCAGCAGGAGACGATGGTATCCCAGCTGAACTGTTTAAAATCTTGCAAGATGATGCTGTCAAGGTGATGCATGCCATATGCCAGCAAATTTGGAAAACACAAGAATGGCCATCAGATTGGAAAAAATCAACTTATATCCCCATACCAAAAAAGGGAAGCACTAAAGAATGTTCAAACTATCGAACAGTGGCACTTATTTCACATGCCAGTAAGGTAATGCTCAAGATCTTGCAAGGTAGACTCCAGCAATTCATGGAGCGAGAATTGCCAGATGTACAAGCTGGGTTTAGAAAAGGCAGAGGAACTAGAGACCAAATTGCCAATATCCGCTGGATAATGGAGAAAGCCAGGGAATTTCAGAAAAACATCTATTTCTGTTTTATTGACTATTCTAAAGCCTTTGACTGTGTGGATCATAACAAATTGTGGCAAGTTCTTGGTGGTATGGGGATACCACGTCATCTTGTCTGCCTCCTGAGGAATCTGTATAACGACCAAGTAGCAACAGTAAGAACAGAGCACGGAACAACGGACTGGTTTAAGATTGGGAAAGGAGTACAGCAGGGCTGTATACTCTCACCCTACCTATTCAACCTGTATGCAGAACACATCATGCGACATGCTGGGCTTGAGGAATCCAAGGCTGGAGTTAAAATCGCTGGAAGAAACATTAACAATCTCAGATATGCAGATGATACCACTTTGATGGCTGAAAGCGAGGAGGAGTTGAGGAGCCTTATGACGAAGGTGAAAGAAGAAAGTGCAAAAGCTGGGCTGCAGTTAAACCTCAAAAAAACCAAGATTATGGCAACGAGCTTGATTGATGACTGGCAAATAGAGGGAGAAAAAGTGGAGGCAGTGACAGACTTTGTATTTCTAGGCGCAAAGATTACTGCAGACGCTGACTGCAGCCAGGAAATCAGAAGACGTCTACTTCTTGGGAGGAGAGCAATGGCAAATCTTGATAAAATAGTTAAGAGCAGAGACATCACACTGACAACAAAGGTCCGCATAGTTAAAGCAATGGTATTCCCTGTAGTAACCTATGGCTGCGAGAGCTGGAGCATAAGGAAGGCTGAGCAAAGGAAGATAGATGCTTTTGAACTGTGGTGTTGGAGGAAAATTCTGAGAGTGCCTTGGACTGCAAGAAGATCAAACCAGTCCATACTCCAGGAAATCAAGCCAGACTGCTCACTTGAGGGAATGATCTTAAAGGCAAAACTGAAGTACTTTGGCCACATAATGAGAAGACAGGATACCCTGGAGAAGAAGCTGATGCTAGGGAAAGTGGAAGGCAAAAGGAAGAGGGGCCGACCGAGGGCAAGATGGATGGATGGTATTCTGGAGGTGACGGACTCAACCATTGGGGAGCTGGGGATGGTGACGGCCGACAGAAAGCTCTGGCGTGGACTGGTCCATGAAGTCACGAAGAGTCGGAAACGACTGAACGAATAAACAACAACAAAACAGTTAAAATATCCATCTTTTCCTCCAAGGCAGTAGTTGAATCATCTATTTTTTGATTCAGTGCTGTAATCGCATCCAATATTTTTTCCATATCTGATGTTGGTACTTCTGAAGGTGCAGCCATGGACTCCATTTCCTTATCAATATCCCTCTTCACTCTTGCAGCCGCAGTAACCAGGTTGTATATAATATTCCTGTAAAGAGAAAAGAAAAATAACAAAAGACAAAGGAGAACCACTATAAACAATAAAAAAAAAGAAAAAGGGAAGAAGAGGGATAAAAAATTATTAAAGATTCAAAAGAAAAAAAGGGGGAAGAGAAGAAAGGGGGAAAAAAATCCAGATACAATAAAAAATTTAAAAAATAAAAATAATAATACTTTTTCTTAATAGATGTTGCATAAAAAAGAGGGCAAAATGTACTTTGGTAAAATCAACAATTCTCACATGAAAAAAAATAAAAGATAAGAGTACAACGGGTAAGTCCTTTAGCTGTAGTCAAAATATCCTTGAAAATGTAATAACAATCCAGTTCTCAGGCAAGCTTATAATCACAAGTCCCAAAGAGGAGAGAGAGAAGAAGAAGAAAAAAAAAGAAACGGGGGGGGGGGGGGGGAGGAGAAAGCCCCAACTCCAAATGTCTTCACTCTCCAAGACAAAAAGCAACAAGAAAGTCCACTAAAATCCCATATAATAAGGAAATTCCCAAAACTGTTCAAAACAAAGATATTCCAAAAATACCCATTATAATCCAAATAATTTCCAAACGCATTACAGAAAAAAAAGGAAAAAAAATACCATCTCAAGATGAAAAGCAGAAAAGCAAAAAAAAAAAAAAAAAGATAAAAGGCAGATCGTTAACCCATTTGAATTCAAAATCCAGAGAGGAAAATAGATTAGTCCCACTTCAGTAAATAAGCCATTCGTCAGTAGTTAATGTCACTCCATTTCACTTCCAAGTAAAGTCATTATTCTTTAAGCTCCCACCATTTCTCAAGTCTTCTTTAGCAAGAAAATTACACAAGCACCAGCAGCATCGATCATGTCCATAGAAGGATCTTAGCAGATAATATGTAAAATTAAAATAAACACAAATATAAAACAGTGACTAAAAGTGCTGAATTTAGGTGCTACTTATCTGAAAAGATTTCGCTGTTTCCTGCAGAGCAATAACGATGGTCCTTCCAGTCGCTTTCGTCGCTTCAATTTCCTTTTTCCCGTGGTAGAAAAACGGGAATTGGGAAAGAGCGACGGTTCCGGCGACCCTTGTGGTTTATCTTCTGATCCCCTTTTCTTCAAAGGGGAGATTTCAGCAGTTTTATTTCTTTAAAAACCGCTGCAAGCAGGCAAACAGCTGAGCCGAGCCAGGAGCGCTCGGTTCAGCGCACCGACATCTTCAGCACCCGGAAGTGATCCAAGAATGAGTAATTATTTCTCAGTTTGCATCCATCTATATAAATTAAGAGCCAGTTTGGTGTAGTGGTTAAGGCATCAGGCTGGAAACCGGGAGACCATGAGTTCTAGTCCCACCTTAGTCACAAAGCCAGCTGGGTGACCTTGGGCCAGTCACTTTCTCTCAGCCCCAGGAAGGAGGCAATGACAAACCACTTCTGGAAAAACCTGCCAAGAAAACTGCAAGGACTTGTCCAGGCAGTTTCCAAGAAGTGGACACGAATGAATAGATAGATAGATAGATAGATAGATAGATAGATAGATAGATAGATAGATAGATAGATAGACAGACAGACAGACAGACAGACAGACAGACAGACAGACAGACAGACATAAACATGTATGAATTTTGTACAAATATGTGTCCTCTTTGGGAGTAACGCCTGAATCCAACAACCGACTCCCAGTTCCATGTCTGGATTGCAATTAATGACTTATATCATTAATGTCCTCCTGCTCACCTTTTCCTATGGAGGCTTCTCCTTCTCCTTCTCCTTCTCCTTTTCCTCCTTCTCCTTTTTCTTCCGATTATGTGTCATCAAGTCACTGTCAACTCTTAACAACCACAAAGATAGAATTTCTCCATGAAGATCTGTCCTTAACCTGGTCTTTCAGGTCTTCCAACTGCAAATTCATTATATGCATCATATTTTCTTCCTGTTGGAGAAAGTGGGCCATTGCTAATAAAAGACATTAGTTACAAGCTACTGCACAGGTATTATGGTCCAGCTTTGTCTCTGCTAAATATAAAGCCATCGGTGCAATGAGATTCTTTTCGTTTTGCTGCCTTCCCACTCTGCAGAAGAATAAAAAGAATAATTAGGCTACGCAGTTATTCTTTAGGTGTCCAACTCCAGCTGTTTCATTTTAGATTTGAAGGGCTACACAAGACAGCATTTGCTCACACAAATGCATCAGAAAGCCTAGGCAAAAGGAAGGAAAGGCACCCAAGTATTTCCAGGGAAACTCAAGATGGAAGCTTTCCTGCCAGGCAGCTCAAAATAAATTCAAAATACAGGCTTTGTTTATTTGTCTCCTGTTGCCTTCCTTTAATCAGTGGAAGGTACTTTGAAAAATATTTTCAGTGCAATCTCCTGCATACTAATGGATGCCTATGAGATTTGCTTCACAGTCAATGAGTTTTAGGCGGCAGTGTTGGTGGCAAGTGTACATACTGTGAGCTGGAATAGCAGTTTAGATTCCAAAGAGAAAAAATGCATGCCCTTTGGAGCTTTCATAGTACTGCCCAGCAACTCTGTAAGCAAAATGCATCTTTTCCCTGGGATTTTCACTTTTGGAAATGGGAGTACAGAGTTGTCAATGTGAAGTCCTTGGTGCTCTCTGAGCTTGGTGGTTTGCTTGCAGACATTTCATTGCCAGACTAGGCAACATCTTCAGTTTGAAAAGAGAGTGGGGTTATCTCTCTGTTTATATATGGTAGCTTGCCCTGACAGTGTTGGTGGAGGTGTGGTTCTCTCCTTGGCAGTTCCTTGATTAGGCAGTTGTTTATTGCTTGATTGTTTGTCTGAGTTGGTAGTTCCTTGATTAGGGTATTGTTTGCTACTTGATTGTTTGTCTGTTGTTAATCCTGGTGTTAATCTTTGCTTACTAAAAGAACTAGTAGCCCAAGAAGAAAAAACAGGAGTCATCTGCAACATACAGTGTAAGGACTGTAACAGCCACTATGTACACAGGCAGAAGACTAGCAGAGCACATCCATGAACACCAACTAACAGTCAGAAGACACGATGAAAACTCCTTCATCTCACAACACATGGACAGACTCAACCACACTTTCAGCTGGGAAACTAAGCATCCTAGACCAAGCTAAATCCAAAAATGCTAGGGAAATCCTGGAAGCTTGGCACTCAGACAAGTCAGCCATCAACAGGCACATAGAGGTAAACAACATTTACAAACCATTCAAAAGAGACAATAAAAAAACTAAAAAGGAAACAAAAAGACCAGAAAACCTCCTTGCCAGCAATCAACACCCAGATAAGCAAAGATTAACACCAGGATCAACACCAGACAAACAATCAAGCAGTAAACAACAGCCTAATCAAGGAACTACCAAGGAGAGTACAACACCCCCACCAACACAGGCAGGGCAAGCTACTGTATATAAACAGAGAGTAAACCCCACTCCCTTCCAGCACTGAAGATGTTGCCTAGTCGGGCAATGAAACGTCTGCAAGCAAACAACCAAGCTCAGAGAGCACCAAGGACTCCACAGTTCAACCCTGAGCTACAGAGATTCTCTTCTAGAGTTGTCAATCTCCAGTTCCATCTTTCCATCTGCTGGAAGGAAGCACAGAATCCTTATTCTTCAAGGATACACTGCAGGCATGAGAGCCCATAGCTCAAACCTGGGTGCTAACTTCCATTTGGCGCTTAGTATATAAGTGGATCATGTTTGGTTGTTTGTGAGCTCAGATTCCTATACTGGGTAATCAGTTATTACTGCTTGGCTATATTTTAATTCCAGACAATTCCAAATTGCAGACAATCACATCTCTCTGGGTGGATGGGATGGCCAAGCTACTTGAAAGAATAAAAAAGAGTAACATATGTTCATATGGGCCAGGTTTCCTGAGCTCACTTGGGATTGACTCAAAGTTAGATGATTTCTTCCATCCACAACTGAAGGAAGCCATGGACTCTTCTTAACCAGCCCAAAAAATGCTACTGTCACTATCAGACAGCACTCAAACAAGTATATTTAGTTCCTTCCCTCCTGTTTGATTCCATCCTAGAGAATTAGCTGTAAATGATCTATGATCAATATCTGTAATGATCATTCCCACCAAGCCTTCATGAAATTAAAGTGAAATCCAATTATAGTTTCCCATTCGCCCATATCTCTTTCCATCCCTAAAGGCTTAGATGAAATTTGCCTAGATTTCCTTCAGCATTTCATGTCACTAGTTATTTCATGATTTATAGCACTGAACAATGAATCATATTCTGGGGTGTCTTCCAGGAGTTGGATGGCTGGGGAAAAAATTAAATTTGTGCAAGTGCCTATTGAGTAAAGAAGAAAATCATAGAATCACAGGGCTGGAAATTATTTTAGGAGTCATCTAGGTGCAGAATCCTCTAAACATGATCAGATTCCCTATCGCCCCTCTTCATGGGGGAGAAGGAAACCACCTCACCAGCTGAGGTTCCAGGGTTTCATATGTCCTAGAAAATGTAGGGTGCTGCTCAAGATGCTTACCTAAAATAATTAAACTGAATTTGTTATTATGTCAAAATGGGGAAATGTTTAGATATCTATCTAGGACTATTCATGTAAAACTGTATTAGAAAGGGACATGAAATGAAATTCAGCTTGGGGGTGTGGCCTCCAGCACAATGTCCAACAGCAAGTGTAGTTCATGGTCAAGAAGAAGCATTCATCTCTGGACTAAGAGCTGGTGAGTGTGAATCAGAAACATTTGGTTTATTTAGAATCTCTTCTTATTTAGAATCTCTTCTCTACCATTCTGATCTCTCCTGTAAAGACTTTTATATATCCTCGTTCT
The DNA here is from genome assembly GCA_023362775.1 of Charina bottae. Lineage (NCBI taxonomy): Eukaryota > Metazoa > Chordata > Lepidosauria > Squamata > Charinaidae > Charina > Charina bottae. The sequence continues at coordinate 46,123,574 of JALMGJ010000008.1, read as the reverse complement.
CCTATTAAAACAAAACCTGGGCTTGGTGAACCAAGTTGGACATACAGTTCTAGACTGAAGAAGCTCCTTGGATAAGGAGCGAAACGTTTCCACTGAGAAAATAAAAAAATAGAAATCCAGTTGACATGATTCAAGCCACAGACATACAGTTCTTATTTATGCTTGTGGCCACCTTCCTCTCTGGTGTACTGTGTGTTACGTTTTAGATTTTATCTCTCATTTTTGCTGATTATTGTCACTTCTGTGTCTGTGGATAATGCCAAAACAATAACTAATAAATGTAAAAAGATAAAGCCTGGCCCTTGAGCTGGGTGGCTTCCTGGTGACCACACCAACACATCTATGTAGTCTTCTAAGATTGTCCTTAATTTCCCAGTTTAGCTTTCAGTCCTGGGATTTCACAAGTCTCCCATAGAGGTGCTAGCCTGGTGCAACCATGCTTAGGTGTTGGTGTTGCTACTTGTAGTTGATCTGACTAACAGCTAATATCCACAACACATGGAAACAATATTGGCTAGGAAACTGCCCTCAACAATGTCGAAGCTTGCCCTGCATCTTGGAAAAACCACCAGCCCTGTGTGATATGGACAACCTTGAACCGAATTCGCACGGGTCATGGTAGATGTGCAGATGCCCTTTATAAATGGGGCAAAACAACATCATCGAATTGTGACTGTGGGGCCGAAAAATAAACTACCCAACATATAGTAACAGAGTGTCAAAACCGAGCCTACAATGGAGACTTTGCTGATTTCCTGGCTGTGACAATTGAAGCAAAAACTATATATTTGTAACCTAGACATACGGTTGTAATTTTCCTCTCTATATTTTATATTTTATATTTTATATTTCATATCTATCATGCTCTATGTTTTTTATTGTAATGCGATGTGAATGTGCCATACAATAAATAAAATGACTAACAGCTAGAGCATGAATACCCTATCATTTCAGCCTTCCAACTAGTTCAGTTGCAAGATCTAGTGAAACTATCCAGTTGACTTTTATAGCTGACAAGAATTTGGATTTTCACGTCTAATCTAACCTGAGGGACCATCTCATCCTGACCACATCTACCCGCCCCACCCGGTCATGCAGGGAGGGCATCCTTCGGACCCTATCAATAAAAGAATTCCATCTAGCAGGGTCCAGGAGGCGTGCCTTCTCTGTGATAGCACCCGCCCTGTGGAATATCTTGCCCCCAGAGGTGAGGCAGGAGTCCTCGCTCCTGGCCTTCAGGAAGTCTTTAAAGACCTGGTTCTGCCACCTTGCTTGGGACGAAGGAAGTAATAGTTCCTCCTGGGGGTGGTAAGCTTAGTAATACCCTCCTTTTAAGAACTCACCATCTTTTGGATTTTTCTATTTATTATTATAGTGGATCTTAGATGTATAGGTTTTAACTTTTTTATAATATTATTGTAAACCGCGCAGAGTCTACTGTTGTAGAGATTGTTGTTGTTGTTGTTCAGTCGTTCAGTCGTGTCCGACTCTTCGTGACCTCATGGACCATAGCACGCCAGGCCTTCCTGTCCTCCACTGTCTCCCGGAGTTTACTCAAATTCATGTTCATTACATCGGTGATGCTATCTAACCATCTCATCCTCTGCCGTCCCCTTCTCCTTTTGCCCTCAGTCTTTCCCAGCATCAGGGTCCTTTCCAGTGAGTCCTCTCTTCGCATTAGGTGGCCAAAGTATTTGAGCTTCAGCTTCAGTATCTGTACTTCCAATGAGCTGTCAGGGTTGATTTCCTTTAGGATTGACTGGTTTGACCTCCTTGCAGTCCAAGGGACTCTCAAGAGTCTTCTCCAGCACCACAGCTCGAAAGCATCAATTCTTCGGCGCTCAGCCTTCCTTATGGTCCAACTCTCACAGCCATACATTGCTACTGGAAAAACCATAGCTTTAACTATAGGGACCTTTGTCGGCAAGGTGATGTCTCTGCTTTTTAATATGCTGTCTAGGTTTGCCATAGCTTTCCTTCCAAGGAGCAAGCGTCTTTTAATTTCATGGCTGCAGTCACCGTCTGCGGTGATCTTGGAGCCCAAGAAAATAAAATCTGTCACTGCTTCCATTTCTTCCCCTTCTATTTGCCAGGAAGTGATGGGACCAGATGCCATGATCTGGGTTTTTTTAATGTTGAGTTTCAAGCCAGCTTTTGCACTCTCCTCTTTCACCCTCATCAAGAGGCTCTTTAGTTCCTCTTCACTTTCTGCCATTAGGGTGGTATCGTCTGCATATCTGAGGTTGTTGATATTTTTCCCGGCAATCTTAACTCCGGCTTGTGATTCATCCAGCCCGGCATTTCTCATTGTAGAGATGGGCGGTGATAAATCAAATAAATAAATAAATAAATAAATAAATAAATAAATAAATAAATAATCAATCTTTTCTGATCAGTTTCAGAAAGAGTTGGATATCCAGGAATTAAATTGTCAGACCTACCAATTCCGAAAGCTCAGCTTTATTTCAACTTTGTCAAGAAGACCTTCCTGGCACATTCATCAAGGAATGCTCCTAAACACAGTAATTCAGGAGCCAACAGGATATTCAGTGGCTCTGTTCCAGTGCACTGTAGATCCAGATTGCTCATCCATCAAGAGACATAGAGTCAGGTCATCCTTTCAACCCTATTCCCCATTGCAAGAATTATTTAGATTACCCCTAAACTTTATCCCTGATTCTTACCCTTAGAACATTTGCATGGATATCCATGTTTTGAACTGCAATTCTACTAATTTATCACCATTTGAGAGGAAATCCTTTCTGGAGATAAAAAGAAGGAATTTGTGGTGGCCAATTAAACCCAATTAATGATTCAAAAGCTGGGGTGAATTCATCATCTGAGAAGTAGACTTTCCTGGAAGGAATGGGGGCAGTTGATGGCTGGACCCATCATTAAACACAGGTTTAACAAGCCGAAGGCATCGGTTTTGTGATTCCATTAAAAGGGATAAAAACACCATTTAATCTAAATAAAGGAGTGTTATTTAAAGATGCAAGCTTCACGCTTGCAGTTTAAAGTGGGCATGTCGGAAATTTTACTAGGTTGTAAATATACAATAAACAATGCCATGCCTTCAATTTTCAAGCATAAATCTACAGCATGATAGAGATTTTCTAGTAGTTACTTAAAAAATTTTAATTAATAAAATAAAAATCGAATTTACACCCTATTCTACTTACTAGGGAGGAAGTCCAAAAGGATAGGAATGATGGTTAACAGCAGTAAACACAATGGTTCTTTATCATGTTAAAGATGGAAGAGTTTACTGTGGTATTGATTTTAATAGACTGATTGTTTTATAACATGTTGTAGATAAGAAACAAGTGAGCAGTAAGTCAAGGAGTAAGGAAATACAATAATTACAGACAGATTACTGTATTGAACTGAAATACACATAAAATAATCTTTGAAACATAGAATTCTAGAATTAGTAGGTGTCATTTAGGCCATTTATTTATTTATTTATTTATTTTCTATCCCGCCTTTATTATTTTTATAAATAACTCAAGGCAGCAAACATACCTAATAGTCCTTCCTCCTCCTATTTTCCCCACAACAACAACCCTGTGAGGTGGGTTTTGCTGAGAGGGAGTGACTGGCCCAAGGTCCCCCAGCCGGCTTTCATGCCTAAGGCGGGACTAGAACTCTCAGTCTCCTGGTTTGCTATTGGCTCCTTCCTAGGGCTGAGGGACAGGGACTGGCCCAAGGTCCCCCAGCCGGCTTTCATGCCTAAGGCGGGACTAGAACTCTCAGTCTCCTGGTTTGCTATTGGCTCCTTCCTAGGGCTGAGGGACAGGGACTGGCCCAAGGTCCCCCAGCCGGCTTTCATGCCTAAGGCGGGACTAGAACTCTCAGTCTCCTGGTTTGCTATTGGCTCCTTCCTAGGGCTGAGGGACAGGGACTGGCCCAAGGTCCCCCAGCCGGCTTTCATGCCTAAGGCGGGACTAGAACTCACAGACTCCTGGTTTCTAGCCCAGCACCTTAACCACTAGAGCAAACTGGCTCCACCACCAAGTCCAACCTTCTGTTCAGTGCATGAATCCAATTTAAAGCATATCTCTAACTAGCTTTCCTTGAACACATCTGGTGAATGGAACCCCCCACCAACCTGGATCACTGGTTCTGCTGTGGAACTGCTCTGACTGTTTGAAAGTTATTCTAACATGCCTCCTCTGAAGTCCATTGTTCTGTGTCCTGTATGGAGAAAATGGCCTGCTGGAGAAGAGGTCTTGACCTGATATTCTGTGGCACCCTTTTAGAAAAGAGAGGCAAGGTCTTCCAGTTGTGCGTGGCTCATTCAGTCACCTTTGGGTGCCTTACAGGTTTTCTGATGCTTCTGCTGATGAGCGGTTTTGTGGTTTTTATTACAGAAGCGGTGTGCCACTTTGCCTACCCAATCCGAGCTTTAGCATCACCAAGGGACAAGGTGATGACTGTTATTATTACAGTGGGTCGATTACAACTGCATGTTCTCCTGGGCTGTCTTCCAGTTGCTTCTGACTGCTTCTGGCCACGAGGTTAGAAGTGAACTCCTTGGTCACCGACTACCAGCACTGCCATTCCTTTGCAGGACCCATCTAGGATGAAGCTTTCTCAACTCTTTTTGTATGCCACCCAGAGTCACATGGGCTGAGTTGGGCAGCCATAGAAATGCTTAAGTAAATAAATAAGTGAGAAGAGATTGTGCTGAGACTGAGTGAGAAGGAAGACTATCTCTATGTACAAACAGTCAGCAGATGGGAAAGGTCATTACTGCTTTATCAAAGAAAGAGATTCTTAACCTGCCCGCAAACAGTCTGGGAGAAAGAAATTCAAAAGCTTCTAAGAAACCCCACCTTAATGAACTCACCAATAAGGGAAGGCTGGAGAGGTCCTATCCCAGTGCTCAAGATTTTGTACTCTAATCCTTAACTCTTGGCACTAAAACCTACTAAAGAAAGTCCACATGAATCATGTTTCCTTGATTGTGCTCTGCAGTAAAGGGGCTAGATACTTGCTACCTTTACTTCCTACTTTATTCCATGTTCCCCTGGGCCAGTGAGTCATCAGTCGGGCTATTTCTGAATACAGGTTAAGTATTCTTTCAGAAGAGCACTAGACCTACACTATGTTCAGAAATAACCTGTGATGGAATGACAAACAGACTTGGGGAAGACAGAGGAAGCAGCAAGACAGTTAAGGGAGGAAACAGGGTCATTACAGAAGTGATTCTTGAGTCCAGGGAAGGGGAGAAGTATGAGAAAGAAACTCAGAGTAACTCCACCTTAATTACACTACATATAAGTTGAGTAGGAGAATTACTTTGGGAGGCTTTCAAGAATCTCTTACAATGCCTGACTGACAATAAAGATCTTTCCAGAAATTCAACTGGTTCTCGCTTCCTGAGTTTGCCAGGCCCTCGTGGCTTGATGTAACCTAACAGGCAGGTCCCAAGCATAGGAACGAGGTTGTACCAAGGGGATCATCATGAGAACTTCCTCACAATTCATCCCCTGCCCTTCTCTGTGCCTGTGGCCTTTCAGCCAGGCCAATTTTGGATGTGGATTTAATGCTGTTTCAGAAAAGCACTGGACTTTTGTTTAGAAATAGGCAACTAATTTAAATGGGCAACTAATTAAATAGGCAACTAATTTAAATAGGCAACTTATAGTCTGGAGGACAGGTTTTGAAAGGTGGCTAGATCTGATGTTCTACCCATTTTCATAATCTTACCCACCCCACTTCACATTAGGTGAAGTGACTATTGGTTGTTTCCTACTGACAGGTGGGAAGGGAAGGGAAGGGAAGGGAAGGGAAGGGAAGGGAAGGGAAGGGAAGGGAAGGGAAGGGAAGGGAAGGGAAGCCACGGGGGAATCCATCAATTCCTTTTCTTAACTTGACTCACAGTAGGTGCTTAAGGATAGCAACCTTTCCCACCCGTTTCGGTGACAGAATGGAGAATGGCAACCGGGCATACTTTTCTGCAGCTCAAGGACTGGTGGACTTTAACTTGGTCACCTGGAAGAGCCCATATTCGGCTTACAATCATCCTCTACAAGATCTGTTTCACACGTGTCTTTGTGAAGCCAAGTACACCAAGGATGATATTGAGCATTCACTTTGCTGAGGAATAAGTTAAGCATTCTGGCAAGGGTAGGCTAATTAACATCCCTAGCTGGATGAAAGCTCATTCCCTCAACTCAGATGAATGGTTTTAATGGTTTCCAGGGGGGTAGAAGTACAGCAGCGAAAAAAAGTGTTTGTGACGATTTAAAGATTCGGTCATTTACTGTATATCACTCTTTAAGGTGCCAAGAGAGTGTGCAGTGTGCTTCCTCAGGGCTGAGTTCAAGCCCACCTATCCTTGAGTTAGCAGAAAACTATCCCAGGATGAAATTTTCTTCCCCATTGTAAACTTTCACAGGCACAAGGAGAGCAAATAATGCTGTCCTTAGTAATGGTATCCAGAGCAAGTTATGAATAGGAACTGGTGAATTTTTCTAGCTTTTTCCCTCTGTCTCCTCCCCCATCCTGCCAAATGTCACCAGCCACCAGCCACCAGGAAAACATCCAGAAAGCACACTCTTTAATGTGGGCTGGGGCTGCAGAGATGAGTTTCGACAAAGGGCTACACGGGTGAGTTTAATTATTGGTCAAAACATACTTTGGTTTAATGCAGTGTTTCTCAACCTTGGCAACTTTAAGGTGTGTGGACTTCAACTCCCAGAATTCTGGGAGTTGAAGTCCACACACCTTAAAGTTGCCAAGGTTGAGAAATACTGGTTTAATGTGTTCTAGCTGAGAGTGTTCAAAGGGAGACTGTCTAGCTGATATCACCTAATGGTTGGGCTCCTTTTAAATCCAGGTTTAGCACTATTCCAGAAAACCACTAAACCTGAGTTGAAAAGCAGCTTAGACAAGCTCAAAGAGGACTGTCTCATGAAGCAGCAGAAAGAGAGAAATACAGGCCCTCTTCTCTCTCCTGCTTTGCCATTCAGCAGTGACAGGAGGGACACACACACACACACAGAGAGAGAGAGAGAGAGAGAGACAGAGACAGAGAGAGAGAGAATCCTCCCTGGTTAGCTGGTGTAAAGATTGATCCTGGTCACTGAGCTGAATTTAGAAGGAAAGTTTAGTTTGAAAGAGTCTAAGGACTCTATCCTGTCCCAAAGCAAAATGGCCCTGAAAGATATTACCCAGGAAAGAAAGGTGTCATCCCCACCAGTTAGACCAGACCAGGATCAACACCACAGGAAGGTTAAAACCCCTTTTATTGAAATTAGCTATAATCACAGAATCTTGCAGGTCTAATTGTGCTGTATCTCCTCCCCATTTTATATTCTAGTCCAGCCTTTCTCAACCATTTGATCCTGGAGGAACCCTTGAAATATTTTTCAGGCCTCAGGGAACCCCTGCACATCCAGGCTCAAATATAGGTCAGAAGTTACAAAATTATTATATTTGTTTCATGGGTAGGCCTGTCTATATGCACTAACAGTGTTCTTAAACTAAAAATAAAGAATGAATCTTACCTCTTGAATGTGCAGTTGACCAAATTTGAAATAATTTTTTAAAGAAATTGTGATCTCCCAGGGAACCCCTAGGGACCTCTCGTGGAACCCTAGGGTGCCACGGAGCCCTGGTTGAGAAACCCTGTTCTAGTCAATCAGGGAACCATCTACCTAAGCTGCTTCTTATCTAGCTGTTCTGGGCTTATAAAATGCTTCAGCCCCTTTTGCCTAGGGCAGGGGTGGGGAACCTTTTTTCTGCCAAGGGCCATTTGGATATTTATAACTGGGGACCAGGGGGGTGGGGGCCGGGGTTTCTGGGATTTCCGCGGACCGGGAGCCAGAGTTTGCGGGCGGGAGCGAATCACAAGCACTGCGGGGCGGGGTTTGTGGGTGGGAGCCAATCGTGTGGAAGGGGCGGGGTTTGCAGGCGGGAGCCCCGCGGGCCTGACATTGCCCACCCCTGGCCTATGGAATGACTCCTGCATATCTCCATCAAGGTCATCTTCCTGGCTGTCTACAAGAGGAGAGGACATGCCTCTACCAACCTGAAAAGGCCAAAAGATGCAGGCTGGCCTTAACTCCCCAGAGGGGCCATCTGACTATGCCATTAAAAAAAAAAGATCCGTGAAGCACCTCCATTGGCATCCATGGCAAAGCCTGTGTTGGGATGAGGTGGAAAACATAGGGAAAGGCAACTTAAGGCTGCCTTAGGGATGGGATGCAGCAGCTGAGTTAGCTGCCCAGAGTCGCTGTTCTGGAAGGGGCAGCTAAACAAATCAGACATAATTGTTAAATAAATAAATAGATGAAAGTCACCTCATGAGGACCCAGCAGGAGAAAAGAGAGGTTGCCACGGCATGTTCCTGTAGCAGTTAGTTATAAGAAAGGACAATTTCTCTGCTATTTTTCCTTCTTGGTAAGTATGAATTCACCAGTTTGGTCTCCGAAGCTTCCTTTGGACATTTCTTTGCTTAAGAACAGCCACCTGTAAATTCAAAGACAGCAGGCCCAGGGAGATCAAAACGTACCTTTATTAGCTCTTGACCGCTGCTGTTTGAGATGACAGGCTGATGTACCTTTTCATTGTGGCATCAAGATTGGACCGTTGGCTGCACGCAAAACAGGGAAGAATATTGCTAGAAGGTTACGGCATAGATCAAAACAGAAGACGTACAATGGAGGAAGCCCTGAGGTTGTGGGTGGAGGGACCAAGTCCTCCACAGCAGGGTTCCTCAACCTCAGCCATTTTAAGGTGTGTGGACTTCAACTCCCAGAATACTAGAGTATTCTGGGAGTTGAAGTCCACACATCTTAAAATGACTGAGGTTGAGGAACCCTGCTGTAGAGGATTGGCTGCATGTACAGTAGATGCATCATCCTCTCTTGTGTGCTATTTTAATAGTTTTTCATTATGATTGTTTTATATGCCCAGAGTTCCCTTGTGGGGAGATGGAGCGGTATATAAATTGAAACATAAATAAATAAATAAATAAATAAATAAATAAATAAATAAATAAATATGTATTTATTGGTTTTCTTCTTAATTGAGTGTTATACGCCACCCAGAGTCACTCTCTGTGAAATGGGCAGCTATATAAACATGATGTAATAAATAAATAAATACATGAATAATAGAAGGGGATGCATGGACTGTAGATATATGGACACTGGTGTCATGTCAACAGTGGACGCTGAGGTCCCTAAAATGGGATAGGACTGAAAGAGGGAAATGTCAAATGCTCACAAGTGATCCCACAGAATCAGGGGTATCTCCCTGTAACCATGCATCAAACTGGGCCAGTGTAGAAAGTCCTCTTGAAATTCCGGTGAGGACATGGTGAACTGAAGAAGTCCCTGAAGAAATGGGGATGACATTATGGCTGAAATTGGTGGCTGGATGCGGGATCCAGGCCGGCAAAATCTCTCCAGAGAAAGGAGAGATTGTGAGATTGCCCACACGTACTCTGGACAGCTGTTCCTCATCAGTAGATGTCAGGGACTGACATTTTTGTGATCTGCTTGTGAGTCAAGAGGCTGGGAATAGAGGGATGATCCATATAACAGAGCTTTCCAAACTTTTCATGGTGGTGACACACTTTTTAGACATGCATCATTTCGCGACACACTCTTACAGCAGGGCATCATTTCACGACACACTCTTACAGCAGGGCACAAGGCAGGCACAGAATCCTGGCAGGGCTCCGAGGCAGCAGCAGCCACGACACACCCAGACACTGCAGCCGACACACTAACGTGTCCTGACACACAGTTTGGAAAGCTCTGCCATATAAAGTCATAGTCATAATGAAGCCTTTGTGGACATAAGGTTCAGCTGATCCTTATTTCTTAGTCACTTTGGAATTAATTTTATATTGCTTTTTAAATATTGAGAACCTCCAGAACGGTACATTTTATGGTATTCACTGGGTATGTTTCCTTCAATCCTTTATAATAGAAGTTTTAAGTACAAGTTTAAGGATTTGCAATATATATATATTTATTTCAGAATTAACAGAAAAAGGGTGATTAGAGTGTTGATTTTAGAAAGTTATAAATTAAGGGTCCAGATGGATTTAATAAAACTTTGAAAGTAAATAAATAAAATGAAAGTAAATATAAGAATCCTTCCTGTGGGAAAATATTCATGTTTCTGCTTTCAGAAGAAAAACAACATGATAAGAAGGGACTTTGAAGGCTGGACAGTAGAGGGCACCAGAAGGAAATAAAGATTGCAATTAAAGGAGAAGCATACTAAAATTTGATTTGATAATGCAGATAGAATAAAATACTTCAACAATGGATCCATTGAGAAATATTTGTGAACAATGGACTCAGAAGTTAATTTTAAGGATCTCAGCCATTATTGATAGATTAAATGATGTTACAGAAGAGGAACAAGTTTTACTGGATAAGACTGAAACTGATTTAAATGTGGATTTAAAAATTAGAGGCTTCAAGAAGGATATGGAAACAAAACCAGATGATGTTTTAATAACTAAAAAGGACATACAAATAATGGATCAGAAGAGTGACTTGGATAACCTTTCTATATTGGATTTACAAAAGGGATTTGTTAATGTTGTCAGCGATTTTGAGAGAAGAGAGAAAGAGAAAATGAAAAGAAACCAAGTGTTTGGACATTATTTGAAGGGACTAAAGATCAAGATTGTTGGGAGCAAGGGGAAGGAATATAAAGTTGGTTTATTTGACCAAGGTTAAAATAGATAGGTTGTTATCTCTAGTAACCTTTAATGGATTTTTTCTGACTAGGACTGGATGATGACTAGGACTGGATGTTTTAAGGTTTTGTTTATAGATAAGAGTTATATGGGAAAGAGTTCATTTGTTGCATTTTAAGTTTATTGGATTAAGGTTAAAACAGTTACAGTATGTTATTATCTCTGGTAACTTTTATTGGATTTTTACTGACTAGATTTGAATGATGAGGTTTGGGGGATTTGTCTAAAGATGGAAATTGTTTAAAGATAGAAAGTGAGATATAAATGTAAAAGGAAGGAATTCAAGTGAGTTTATTAGATCAAGTTTATAATAGATATGTTATTTCTGGTAACCATTACTGGACTTTTGCTGATAGGATGGATGATGAGGCTTTAAAGATTTGTTTATAGAGAATGAGATGAGATATGGGATGAAGAGATTGTTGTATTTTAAGAAACGGTGATAAATCGTTAAAGTTGTTTATACTTGCTCAGACGAAGGGGGAAATTACTTTTTTTCTTTTTTTCTTTCTCTTTTTAATTTTTTTCTTCCTTCTTTGCACTTTTTATCTTTTCTTTTATCTTTTTTACTTTTTATAGTTTGCATTAGTTTTATCTGTATAATATAATCTTTAATAAAAATATTATTATTATTTTTAAAAAAGAAAGTCCTCTTGAATAATTCAGGCCTCACTTCCAAGAAATGAGACTGAGCTACAAGGCAGCATTAAAAAAAATATAGGCCATTCCCACAAGAGAAGATGTATCTGGAGAAGAGTATTTTGTGCACCATCGGCTATGAGTCTAATGATCATTTAATGATGATAATGATCAGGGCTTGCTGCCCCAAAGGCTGCTTGAAGAGGAAAGCTGGGCTAAAAATGGTAAAATAATAATGATGTATTATTTATTTAACTTCATCACAATCTTTTGCCACTCACATCTGCCCTGTAAGTATAACCTTTGAGGGTTTTCACTGCAACAAGGGAATTTGCAAAGCAATAAGTTACAGTTTCAAACACAACAACATTTAGCCACCAGATTTCCCACTTGTACAAAAACAAAACGAAGTAAAACCTATGGTTCATAAATTTTATAGAGAAAGTCCACAGTCTTCCCTCAGGGCAACAGACTCCATGAAACAGATCAATTTCCTGCAGCGATTAACATCACTCGATGATGTCCTTGTGCAAATGACATGGATCTCCACAGCTAGTACTCTCCCATTTAAAGGACAATTAATAAAGAGCACCACTCCCCCACAATCTAACCTATTAAAATGTGATTCCACTGCATTCCACTAGTTTCAGAAGGATTATTCCTCTTTTATTTGTTGCCTCCTATTTTTTTTATAGGAGTTAAGGTCCAATGCATCTTGGCCGGGGTCTGCAGAAAACCCCAAAATCTAAGTATGTACATGCAACAAGCACTTAAGTGGGGAAAAAAATCTTGGTGGCCTCTCTTCTATCAAGAGATCTCACCTCAAATGGGTTGAACATTCCATACATACTTGATTTCTATAATATGCATAATACGTATCCTTATTGCATCTTTCTTTGTCTCACTTTCCAGCCAATCAACAGAACACTTCCTCTTTGCCTGGTCATTGGGGATATATAAATGAAGGGCTTAATGCTTCTAGTTTTTTTTTTCTTTCTGAAGGTAACTAATAAGCTAAAGCAAAGAATATGCTTGTGAATGGGCTGTGGAGGCTTTATGGGGAGAGCAGAAAGCAGTTGCTCTTTGTTAATGCAGATGGAAGCAAAATCTTCCATTGCAAATGTATACCTACCAGGCATTTTCAATCCTGGAACAGGGAGAAAAACAAATTTGGTAGATGATCAGTTAGTAAAATATAGTTGCTCTTTCCAGATAACTGTAGGATCTATAACAGTGTTTTTTTTTTATGGACACAAAAATGACTTTGCCCTCTGTACCTAATCTAAATAGAAATCAGTCACTGGCTTTTATTAGTTAGGTGAAGAAAAGAGAACTTTGAATCTAGTCAAGGGACGTGCAAAAAGTCAAGCCCACCATTGTCCCTTGTTTTAGCCCTGAAAGCCACCCCCATTGGGACATGGGTACAGGTCAAAAAGAACAGAAATGTGTAGAGGATCAGGATCAGCATTTTCTCAGAATCCCTCTATAAACTCAGTTTCCAAAGTCCATTCCGATGCTTCTGTCTTGTAAAGATGGCAGATAGGACATTGCTATTTAATCAGGCTTTCCACATGTGGACACCAAAATGGTGGGGATTTGGATAGTAATTCTGCCACCTTGGATTAATTAATTGTTTAATCTAGACTTATTCTATTAATTAGTCAATCTATTAATCTATAATCTGGAGAGGAGAGAAGGAACCCTGCAAAACATGGCATTTTAATACATATTTCTAAACGTATTTTTCTTAAGACATGTATTTCTAAACATGTTTTCTCCCATATTCAGACTTCTAAGCACAAGTCAGTATTTTTCTGGTTTGAGCCAAGAATTGTCTCAGAGAAGGATGAAATAGTATATAGCCAAGCCAATCTGCTCATTAGTGCAAGAAATGTGAATCTGACCAGTTTGTATCATGGCAAACAAAGATCAAATTCTACAAACAACCTAGTTTCAAAACAAGTAAGTGCAACAGCACTTGACTTCTCTGAAGAAATGCATGTTAGGAAAAAGGGAGAAAGGTTGTTGCAGACTCAATGCCTTTGTTTTGTTAGAAGTAACAACATGCCAGAATTGCTGAGAAGTCCCATTTGTCATTTATGCACCCAGCTAGGAAACACGTTTATCTCTGAATTGGGATTCCTCACTTCGTATTTCCAGTTAAGCTGGAGATCAGAAGCTAAGAACATACTTTACATATAGATTCAGGCCTGTTAGAATTACAAACCGGATCATTGCTTGCAAGTCAGAGTGACCGGAAATAAGGACAAGCACGCAATTTACGAAAATAAGATAGAATACACAGCACTTCCAGCTTGTTATTACATATAAAGCAATTCACAGGGTCCTATTCTGAATTTCCAGAGGCCTGTTTCTAAAAAGTTGGTTCCAAAAGCTTGAGGATCCCAGCAGTCAATGTTTTTCTTTCATCCCTGTAAAGCTGTAGGGCTCTACTTTCCAATGGGTGATTGATTCACCAACTCTTTTCCACTCATTTGGGCATAGCGGGGTTGTAGTTTGCAATATTACAGTAGCTACAGGCTTCCTTTCGCTTACCGTTTTGCTTCATAGATGTGATTATGAAACTCATAGTAACTGTTTGGTGGGTGTCGATCCATCTCTTGTTTACTCTGGGCTTCATCAGACAAAGCCAGCCCCTCTTTTGCAGGGCTGAAAAATATGTGAACAATCAATTCCTCTTCAGTTCTCAAGTACAATTCACAGGCTTTCTAAATTAACTGCATGTTATATAAACCAGGAGGGGTGGAAAAAGCAGGCTTAATGTGCAAATGTGTAAAAAGGTAAAGGTTCCCCCCACACATTTGTGCAGTCGTGTCTGACTCTAGGGGCCGGTGCTCATCTCCTTTTGTTAGCCGAAGAGCCAGCGTTGTCCGAAGACGCTTCCGTGGTCATGTGGCTGGCATGACGCATGCGGAACGCTGTTACCATCCCACCGAAGTGGTACCTATTCATCTACTTGCATTTGCATGCTTTCGAATTGCTAGGTTGGCAAGAGCTGGGGCGAGTGCGGGAGCTCACTCCGTCATGCGGGGCTAGGGATTCGAACCTCCGAACTTGCGACCTTCCGATCGACAACGCCTGGCGTCTTACCCGCTGAGCTACCACGCCCCCATGCAAATGTGTAGTGGATGGTTAATGCAACCCCCAATCTGAAACCATGGTTATCGGTTAGTTTCCAATGCTGGTTCATATCGATCAGAGCACTCTCATCTCACCAGTTAAATTTGCGATCTTATAATAAAACAGTGGCATCAATAAAATATAGGACAACCACAAATGGTATTCAAGCCACATGCAAGTGTTGAAATTGAGAAGAGGAAACAAGGAACATACACATGTGCTTCAGCCTGCCTCCTTCATTTTTTTCATCCTTGGCAGGGGTATCTGAAGAAGGGTAACAAAAAAAAATGGCAGCCACAACTATGTGATCTTGCCCCTTTTTCACAATGGTTCACAATACACTTTAAAAGGAGGCAGGACTTTAGTTGCATGGTTGTGGCACTGTCTCAACTTTTTCAATCGCCTCCCCAGGGACACTCCTGATCTTGATGCATGGAAAACGATTACCTGTAAAGCCTTTTACATCCTGGGAATTTTCCTGTGGTTTTAGGATTCCTGAGAATCCTTAAAAAATGGGGTTTGAAAAGTTCAGGGAGAGTTTCTATGAGAAGGTTTTGTAGAGGCTGTTGACAGTCTTCAAGAAGAGGAGAAATTTCTAGGTCAACTGTCCCCAGCCTAGCACCTATCAGACGTTTGGGGACAAGTTTCAGTATTCCCAGCTAATATGCTGTTTGGAAATTATGGGGATGGCAATCTTGATGTCAATTAGGGGCGCGATGGCTCAGTGGTTAAGACGCCAGGCTTGTCGATCGGAAGGTCAGTGGTTCGAGACCCGACCGCCACGTGACGGAGTGAGCTCCCGCACTCACCCCAGCTCTTGCCAACCTAGCAATTCAAAAGCATGCAAATGCAAGTAGATGAATAGGTACCACTTCGGTGGGATGGTAACAGCATTCTGCACGCGTCATACCGGCCACATGACCGCAGAAGCGTCTTCGGACAACGCTGGCTCTTCGGCTAACAAACGGAGATGAGCACCGCCCCCTAGAGTCGGACACAACTGTGCAGGGGAAACCTTTACCTTTAATCTTGATGTCAACATAGGAAAGGCTGCCCATTGCATAAAAAATGTAATTCATTCAGATCAACACATTCATGCAAAGAACTTTGCCAGTTACACTATACAACAGAAACCCTCTGGATTCACTGCTGCAAAGGCGAAGATGCATATGTGCAATCTTTAGAAAATCAAATTTGGTGAAATCAAGAAGTTTCCATGCCTCATCACAAAATTTCCAAGATGCATCAAGAAGCAGCCTTACTCACATATTTTATTTGTTTGACTTTGGCTGATAGGTAGTTCAGTTCAGTTGACCTTGATGACTCCATTCCTCCATTCCTCCCTAACAAGATGATGATTTTAACTTCAAAGTGAACCAATCACACTGCAGAACTGCTTTTTCACCGGATATAATCCCTACTTCTTTCTCTGTACTCTTTGGGATGCTATGGTGTGGTAAGGGAAGGTGTGGTAGCTTTGAACGAGCGACAAGACAGCAAAAATACCACACTATTCTACCTACCGGTTTTATCCCAATTAATTTCATACCAAGACAGATGTATCTTGGTGACTGCTGTCTCAAAAATATCTCTACATTTTTTTAAAAAGGCATCTTAATGCAGGGGGCTACTAAAAAAAACACAGTGTTTTGAGGAAAACCAACCCAGCTCTCTAATGAAGTCATTGGCGATCACTTGTAGCTGAGTAAGATTGTCTTCCAAAGGTAAAAATGTAACGGTGGATCCGTAAGTGGCTACAAAGGCCAATTCTGGATCCGCACAACCTCCCACAATGAGGGCATAGGTTTCCAGGTGGGAGACGGTCACGATGAGGGTTTGCCTGACGTGCCTTCCTTTTAGCTCTTTTCTCCCTTTCGCCCTGTACTCGTGCTTCTTCAAAGTCCATAGCGCCATTAATAAAGGCTGACCTCCAATTGAAACGCTCATGAGTTAGGGCTTCCCAGTTCTCAATGCTGATATTACATTTTTTTAAATTAGCTTTGAGAGTATCTTTGAATCTCTTTTGCTGTCCACCAATATTCCGTTTTCCATTCTTAAGTTGGGAGTAAAGTAGCTGCTTTGGAAGACGATGGTCAGGCATTCGAACAACATGACCGGTCCAGCGAAGTTGATGTTGGATGATCATTGTTTCAATGCTGGTGGTTTTTGCTTCTTCTAATACACTAACATTAGTCCGCCTATCTTCCCAAGTAATTTGCAGAATTTTTCGGAGGCAGCGTTGATGGAATCTTTCAAGAAGTTGGAGGTGGCGTTTGTAGAGGGTCCATGTTTCACAGGCGTACAGAAGGGTTGGTAGTACAATGGCTTTGTAAACAAGCATTTTGGTCTCCCTGCGAATGTCCGAATCCTCAAACACTCTACGCTTCATTCGGGAGAAAGCTACACTCGCAGAGCTCAGGCGATGCTGAATTTCAGCATCGATGTCGGCTTTTGTAGATAGATGGCTGCCGAGATAAGAAAAGTGGTCGACATTTTCTAGTGACACACCTTTAAGCTGGATTGATGGCGCTGCGGAGGGATTGGTTCGAACTTGCTGGTAAAGCACTTTGGTTTTTTTAATGTTAATCGAGAGGCCGAGCTTTTCATATGCTTCTGCAAAGATGTTTAGGATAGTTTGAAGATCTTCCTCGGAGTGTGCACAGACTACCTTATCATCAGCATATTGAAGTTCTATAACAGAAGTTGCAATTACCTTATTTTTTGCTTTCAGCCTACTAAGATTAGAAAGCTTTCCATCTGTTCGATATATAATTTCTACACCAGTAGGAAGTTTCTCTTCAACAAGGTGTATAATCATAGCGATGAAGATAGCGAATAAGGTTGGAGCAATAACACATCCCTGTTTAATGCCAGATTCCACTTTAAATGGATCGCTTTGAGAGCCATTGTTATTCAGGATTGTTGCCATCATGTTGTCATGGAGTAACCGCAAGATGTTCACAAATTTATCAGGGCATCCGATTTTCAGAAGGATGGTCCAGAGAGCAGTACGATTTACAGTATCAAAAGCTTTTGTCAGATCAATAAACGCCATGTACAGAGGGCGGTTTTGCTCCTTGCATTTTTCTTGAAGCTGTCGTGCAGTGAAGATCATATCCACTGTTCCCCTGGAAGGGCGGAAGCCATTTTGCGTTTCAGGGAGGATGTCTTCTGATACAGATAGGAGACGGTTTGCGATGATCTTTGCCAGGATTTTGCCTGCTGTGGCTAGAAGGGAGATGCCTCGATAGTTTCCACAGTCTGTTCTATCACCCTTTTTAAAGAGAGTGATTATAAACCTTTTAAAGGGGTTTCTTATTCCCATATTCCATTCTTGTTACACGATGTTTGATCAAATCTTGTCTAAAATTCCTCCATGTGCTGGGACTGCATTTTAAACATGCAGGATAAATGAGACAATTGGAAACAGTGGAAGGGGAGGAAAATATATTTTGGGGTATTTTTTTAAAAAAAGGTTCGAAGATGCCAGCAGATGTAAGATGTAAGCATAAATAGATGGTTGTTAGAAGATTAAGTTTATCCCAAAGGAGACTGTTGTCATGACACCCAGAACTGCTATCTAGCCAATGATACTTTAGTCTAGCACCTTGTGTGAATTCAGCCCATGTGGCCAGTTTAGGTTCTAGTTGTGGTAAAAACCCAGACCATTAGATGAACTAAAACAACGACAACACACATACTATGGGGTAGTGAACATTACATTTGTTTTCCAACTGTTTCACATCAGATCTAATACTGTTGACTCAAGTGTGTTTTAAGGGGACAGGGAGAAGCTGGGGTTGAATTTAGGTGGACAACCTGCAACAAGAGGCCACACAAAAAATCAAGCCAGGGATCCCATCCGTTTTCCATTGGTTGATTGACCAGTTATTTGGCAAGGAACAGTTCTCTGTCTTCCTGCTGCCATAAAGATCAGGAAACAAGTGATGTGATTTCTGCCAATCCATTCACTCGCTTTACCATGTCATATGTTGCATCAAAAATGCCACCACCACACGTAACGTATGGTAAGTGCTCAGCCTTGTTCTCCTTTTTGTCCAGTAGAGATTTGCCCTTGAGCTTCTAAAGAACAAATGAGGAGAACAATTAAAGCCATCCTCTCCTTCTCTTTCCTTCCACCTCTCCCAGCATCAGAGCCTTCTCCAGAGAGCTGGGTCTTTGCATAATGTGTCCAAAGTAGGATAATTCGAGCCTGGTCATTTGTGCCTCAAATGAGAACTCTGGTTTGATTTGTTCAATGATCCATTTGTTTCCTTTCTTGGCTGTCCACATTATTCTCAGGAGTCTTCTCCAACACCAAAGTTAGTTACAAATTGGCACACATTGATATTAATCAACAATAAGAATCTATACTCAATAAAATATGTTCTGTTGTATATCAATATGAATCGACAGTAAGGATATACATCCCAAACAGACATAGTTATCCAAATATTAATCAGCTTGAGGCTGCAGCTATGGGCCAACCCACTTTCTAGAGAAAAAGCTATGAATTAAAGGTCTATCAAAGGTGTCAGTTGAGGACATCAGCAAAAGTCTTAAGAGTTTTCAGTGCTGGGCTTTTTTCTGTATTATTTGTCTTTCAGGATGTTGTTCAAATTTGAAGATCCTTGTTACAAGGAGCCCAAAGATATCTTCAAGAAGCTCCCATAAGAACCATATCATTTTGCTTGAGAACTAAGTTGTGAGTCTCTTTTAGGAGACAAATTCTTGGATCATAGAAGACTCCTCAGAAACAGTCCTCTTCTTCTACCTCCTTTAGTTTGGAATGAGTAATATTTCTAGCTCAGTAATAATTCCTTCACACACTTTCAGTCTTTGTTTTCTCTTTTGCTTTACTAGAGGAACCTTCACACTTGGCACAACCACTATCCCACAATTCAAGACTCGAGTGTCTCCCCTTCTGCAATTTTGTTCCTGTTTATCTAAAACTGGAGTAAACTTCCCATTATTTTTGCTTATTGAAGCTCTGCAGAGTTTGTGGGCATTCTTACATAGGTGGGAATTCTTCCCTTGGGCTCCCATTTGCACTTGGGCTTTGCTTATACACTATTGTTTCACTGGTCTTTTAAGAGAAAAAATGGTACGATGGCTTTGCAGCTCCCCAGTGAACAACAATGGCTCAGATATCCTCCTCCTCCTCCTCCTCCTCCTCCTCCTCCTCCTCCTCCTCCTCCTCCTCCTCCTCCTCCTCCTCCTTCCAGACAATCAGAGATACACACAATATAAAATAAGGGCATGAATGGGGAAGGGGTTAGAAGCAATTTTCAAAGCTATCTCTATTTTTCTTAATCTAACTAATGTGTGAAGATTGAATTTATTTCTGAATGCAATTAAGCTTAAAGTGCAAGTTCCCTGCTGGTCCACGCTTCTACTCTGCAAGATTGTTGTTAGCTGCTTGGCGTTCTTTTATTAACCTTCAAGACTCCATCATTTACCACTGACGCCTCCTTTTTTAGCCTCTGTCTCTTACCCTTTTAAAACACAAGTGCATGACCTGATTTTACCTTCCATATTCCATCTTTTTTTGTAATGATTGAAAAAGCTGCTGCGGTTCTCTTAAAATGCCATTCCTGTAAGAAATTTTAATATATCTGTAATAAGCTTAATATACAATTTCTGTAATCTATGTCTGATTGCCTATTACTTTTTTTCCCACCTGGGTGCTCTCTATTTCTGCTAGCATCATGGATTTGCAGATCTTAAACATGCATACCTTCATTCAGAGGCATATACTTGATTAGACTGAGCAAAGGTTTCAGAGAGAAGAAGATAGCTTTCGCACCAGATGCCACCTGATTTACTAAGTTGGGGAGATCTTAAATTGGAACTCCAAGTATGCAATACACCTACCGTTAAAGTGAACTATGGGCCCTTCCCCAGTTAAAATGGTTTAAAGACAGTGCATGGGTTTAATGTGCCCCAACTTTGCACCAGAAATACAGGTGAATGCTTGGAAAGGAAAGAATGGAGGCATGATAATTAAATGGAGAGATGAGATATTTGGAGACAGTTGAGCAGTTGTGGATGAGTCTTCTGAAATATTTGTTACGAGAATGTAATTGCATTGTGAAAATCATCTGCTCTGCTTTCTGATCATCAGACACTGATGGTATAATTATGTTATAATGAAAAGTGTTTTGCTGATTATTCCACAGAGAACTTCTTTATAGATAATATTCACATTTACTTTAATTTGGCATCATTGCAAAGGAAATGCAAATACAATGAGAACAGCTGGGCTGTAACCCTCGAAACATCTGAAGCAAGTTCTTTCTTCCTATCCATTATCTCTGCAAGGTCCCTTTTTAAAAATGTATACACATAGCACGGATCCTAGCTTGTTTGGGTATATGCTTTAAATGAAAGCTTATTATGCAATTTGGGATTTACAGCCCAAATGGAAAGCAGCTGCTATGTTTCCCTTGTATCCCTTTGCTTTTCCATGAAAACAGCCTCCAACAAATCGCATGCTAAATTTAGGAGAAGAAGTATAGAATAATATTTTTAAAAAAAATCTGCACCAAGTCAAATTCCGCATGTCCCTGAATTATGCAGCAGAAATAACCATGCGGTAAAGCTGAGAATGCAAGGTGCTGTACAGATTGGACAACAATATAGGTTTAGATTCTGAAGGGCCAGGCTGGGTACAGATCTTCCTGGATCTATGTGGTCACTAAGAGGCAACACTGACTCGATAGCACATAATCAATTAATCAATGTCAGCCTTGCGAGGTAGTCCAGACAAGCAGCACACCCAGGAGTACTAGCTCTATCTTTATTGTAAGGTTACATGAACAGAATCTTGCAAGTCTGAAAGTGCATCTCTCCCTCCTCGCCTTTACAGTCCAAGAAGGGTCCCTTCTGAGACATTTAACAGGTCCCCATTCCTGCTGCGGGTTCAGCTGCCTCTTATCTGACCATTGCATAGTCTACGGCTCTTCCTTCTGTCTCCCAAGGTCATTCTCACATACTATTACAATCAATTAGATTGTCATGGAAAATAAAGAGAGGGAAACGGAAAGAGAATAAATTAGAGAAAGTTGAGTGGAATTACCAAAGCAGGCCAATGGATCTCTCTTTCTCTTGGAAGAATGCTTGGTGGTGCTCAAACTAATCCGCCCGATTGGGGGAGATGGGCGGTCATATAAATTTAAATAGTAAATAAATAAATAATCCGGACAACAGAAGAGCTTCACATTCAATTTGCAAAGATTTATTTATTTATTTTCTATCCCGCCTTTATTATTTTTATAAATAACTCAAGGCGGCGAACATATCTAATACTCCTTCCTCCTCCTATTTTCCCCACAACAACCCTGTGAGGTGAGTTGGGCTGAGAGAGAGTGACTGGCCCAAGGTCACCCAGTCAGCTTTTGTGCCTAAGGCGGGACTAGAACTCTCAGTCTCCTGGTTTGCCATTGGCTCCTTCCTAGGGCTGACAGACAGGGACTGGCCCAAGGTCACCCAGCCGGCTTTCATGCCTAAGACGGGACTGGAACTCTCAGTCTCCTGGTTTGCCATTGGCTCCTTCCTAGGGCTGAGAGACAGGGATTGGCCCAAGGTCACCCAGCTGGTTTTCATGCCTAAGGCGGGACTAGAACTCTCAGACTCCTGGTTTGCCATTGGCTCCTTCCTAGGGCTGAGAGACAGGGACTAGCCCAAGGCCACCCAGCTGGTTTTCATGCCTAAGGCGGGACTAGAACTCTCAGACTCCTGGTTTGCCATTGGCTCCTTCCTAGGGCTGAGAGACAGGGACTAGCCCAAGGTCACCCAGCTGGCTTTCATGCCTAAGGCAGGACTAGAACTCTCAGTCTCCTGGTTTGCTATTGGCTCCTTCCTAGGGCTGAGAGAGTGCAACTGGCCCAAGGTCACCCAGCCGGCTTTCATGCCTAAGGCAGGACTAGAACTCATAGACTCCTGGTTTCTAGCCCAGCACCTTAACCACTAGAGCAAACTGGCTCTCTGAAAAATCTAAAAGATCCATTCTTTTAATTTCTAAAAAATCTAAAAGATCCATTCTTGCTGCTGTCAGTGCTCATATGTCCATTAATGGAAGCCAGATTGGTGAATGGGAGCCATTTGCCAAGATGAGAATGACATCACTGTAATAATAAGGCCTGGAATTTCAGGTAGGCTCACATTAGTGAGTCAAATTTTATTGTGGGTCACTGACCAGGAAGGAAGGAAGGAAGGAAGGAAGGAAGGAAGGAAGGAAGGAAGGAAGGAAGGAAGGAAGGAAGGAAGGAAGGATACAGTATGTAGTATACTTTGTTTGTTTGTTTGTTTGTTTGTGTGTATATACACATATGGATATATATATATATATATATATATATATATATATATGTACGCACGCACGCACGCACATACTGTACACGTACATGTATACATATTGTACTTTGCAAACACAGCAAGAGTTATCTTGGAGTCTTTATCTGCCAAAAGAAGCTGTGCATAGAATTATGTCTGATGCAGAAATGGGCTAAGACAATGTGTTAGTAACTCAGTGAGGGTGTCTCAGTAAAATAGCAGTACAACAGGGTATGATTCCGTGATTCAGTGCTCCCATCTTAACAGGGACAACACCTTTCAGCGTAGAAGATTTTGTGGTATTTACTCTCCAATGCTGCTGATGGTAAGATTTTAAATCACAATGGTGTAAAGACCCTCTGAAGTTTCTAATTTGTAAGTTGGACCAGATATAATGTTGGTTTAAAATGAAATTTGTTGTGCCCCAATGGAGCTCTAAGTGACATCTTGGTATATTCTGTTTGTAATTGTATGTAAATTTGTTGTGCCCCAATGGAGCTCTAAGTGACATCTTGGTATATTCTGTTTGTAATTGTATGTCAAGTATTTTTTAAGAGCTACCCCTGCCTGATCTTGCTCCAGATGCATCAGCATCTCAGTGGAGAACCCCAATTTATTTAATTTGTCATTTATTTGGAGCTTCCAAAAAGAAGAAGAATTATATGACAGGATAAGGTGTACTAGAGAATTAATACACCAATAAGGTGTATTCAAAAGGGAAGAAGAAAACAACAACACACTACCCTTCTTGGACATCCTCGTCAGTAGAGGAAATGAGGGCATTCTAGAAACACAAGTCTACGGGAAATCTACCCACGCTAACCAAGCAATAACCCTACCTCCCACAAGAGGAGCTGTGTAAGAACACTATTCAGACAAGCACAAATGCACTGCAGCAACCCAGAACACCAGAAAAAGGAAACAGAACACTTATATAGCATCTTCCAGCAAAATGGATACCCACACAACTTTATCAAAAAGTGCCTGACCACTCAAGCCACCACAGCAAAACCAACAGAAGCTATGAAAAGGATTACACTGCCATACATCAGAAACATCTCAGAAACTAATAATAGACTGTTACAACCACACGGCATCACCGTAGCACACAAACCAACCAAAACCCTTCAGAACATCGTAAGTAAACCAAAAGACCCAGTAGCCCAAGAAGAAAAAACAGGAGTTATCTACAACATACAGTGTAAGGACTGTAGCAGCCACTATGTAGGACAGACCGGCAGAAGACTAGCAGAACGCATCCCTGAACACCAACTAGCAGTCAGAAGTCACGATGAAAACTCCATAATCTCACAACACATGGACAGACTTAATCATACTTTCAACTGGGAAACTGTGAGCATCTTAAACCAAGCCAAATCCAAAAATGCCAGAGAATTCCTGGAAGCTTGGCAATTAGACAAAGCAGCCATCAACAGACACATAGAGGTAAACAACATTTACATACCATTCATAAGAGACAATAGAAAAGCCAGAAGACCAGAACACCTCCTTGCCAGCAATCAACACCCAGATATGCAAAGTTTAACACCAGGATTAGCACCAGAGGAACAATCAAACAGCATAATATACCATAATCAAGGTACTATTAACTCAGTCAATCAACCAAGTAGCAAACAACAGCCCAATCAAGGAACTACTAAGGAGAGTACAACACCCCCACCAACACAGGCAGGACAAGCCATAGTATATAAACAGAGAGCAAGTCCCACTCCCTTTTCGCACTG
Source organism: Charina bottae (assembly GCA_023362775.1). Taxonomy (NCBI): domain Eukaryota; kingdom Metazoa; phylum Chordata; class Lepidosauria; order Squamata; family Charinaidae; genus Charina; species Charina bottae. Next base: position 46,098,980 of record JALMGJ010000008.1, on the reverse strand, counting down.
AAGATGTTGCCTATCCTGGCAATGAAATGTCTGCAAGAAAACAACAAGGTTCAGAGAACACCAAAGACTCCACAGTTCAACCCTGAGCTACAAATATTCTCTTTGATTGGTGCCTATTCTGTGTTGTGGTTGAGTGGGGGACCTTGGCTGGTGAGTGATAGCTTCCAGTTCCTTTGAAACATGAAGGTCATTCAGGGGGTTTAAGACAGGTATGTTAGTCTTAAACAGGCATTCCATAAATAACACAATCCAACAGGTGGGATGGGATTTCATGGAATCATAGGGTTGGAAGGGGACTTGGAAGCCCTTCAGTCCCATTCCTTGCTGGAGATAGGAATCTCAGACCATCACATTCAATGTTTGCTTGAAAACCTCCTGATGGAGTCCCGGTGACTTAAGGAGGTAGGCTGTTCCACTGCTTAATAGTTCTCATGGTCAGGAAATTCCTCCTTATTTTGAGTTTGGATCTCTCTGTGTAAAGCTTCCAAACATTGCGTTTTGTTCTACTTTGGAGCAATATAGAGAATAAATGTATACCTCTTCCCTGTGACAGCTCTTCAAGGGTTCAAAAATTGCTACTCTATCTCCCCTTAGCCTTCTCTTCTTTAAGCTAAACATACCAAGTTCCTTTCACTTTTTTGTAGGATTTAGCCCCCCGAGCCCCTCACCATCTTTGCTGCTGTTCTCCATACTCTTTCCTCAGCATCCTTCTTGTATTGTGGCAACCAAAACTGGACACAATATTTCAGGTGCAGTTTGACCAATGCAGCACAGAACAAAACTATCACTTCCTGTGATCTTGATATTATATTTCTGTGATGCAGCCCAAGCTTGCATTGGCTATTTCAGCAGCTGCAGCACACTGCTCGTTCACATTTAACCTGGGTCTACCAGGACACCCAGATCCTTCTCATGAGTACTAGGTGACTAGATTTATCTCCAGGTCCTTGTCTGTGACATAGACACTACTGGAGATGCTGCACTATGTAGGCACAAATGGCAGATGGGAAGGGACAGACCTTTGCATGTAGTAACATGCCTTACTAGAGTGCATGGAAGCTTCTGGATGTACAGAGCTACATCTGATTGCCATATCTGTTCAGGCTTTGTCATATCGTTGTGGGCAGTTATGTGTGCTCCAAGAACATTACACCTCTCCTTCATGAGCTACATTGACAACCAGTTCACTTCTGGGTCCAATTCAAGGTGCTGGTTATGATGTTTGAAGCCCTATATGGCATGGGGCCAGGTTATTTGAGGGACCACCTCTTCCCAATTACATGTGCCTGTCCCATCAGGTCCAGCAGGAGACGCATGTTGTGGGTCCTGTCAACTAGGGAGTTTCATTGGGTGGGACCTTGGAGGAAAACCTTTTCTGCCATGGCACCCGCCCTCTGGAACATCATCCCTCCCAAGGTGAGGCTGGCCCCAACCCTGTTGACCTTCTGGAAGGCCCTCAAAACATGGTTTTGCCAACAAGCTTGGGGATCCCATGATAGAGTGAAGCCTCCTAGATGGCTCTATGATATTTAACTGGATGCACTCTTTCTATGCTTTCCCACCATTCTGTTTTTACCTTGTTTTTATTTTAATTTAAATTGTGGACTTTAATGGTTTTTATTTATCTTGTCTTATTATGTATGCTGCCCGGAGTAACTATGTGTGATGGGTAGCTATACAAATGTGATAGATGATAGATAGATAGATAGATAGATAGATAGATAGATAGATAGATAGATGATAGATCTGTTCAGGCTTTCAAGATGACTATGTTGAAGATGACCTCTAGCAGCATCTGTAACACACACAATATAACAGGAACAAAGGTAATTCATGTGTTGAGTTTATCTATTTTCCATAATCCTGATGCCAGTAGTGGACTGCTAGGAACCATTGAATGGAGCAGAGCTTAATGCAGCGAGACAATACGCACACAGAAAGGAATATTATCAACAATAGCATTAATGAGCATGCTAGAGAGATATACTGTAGCTTATTGATCTTACACACTTAGCCCACCCAAGCATAAAGAATCACACACTTAGACAAAGTAGGTTCAAAAAGTAAGTACAAAAGAGTTCCTACGTTTATTTGGTCCAGTTACATTCTTGTTCTTCTTTCTCCCTAAATTGTGTAGACCTCTAGCCCTCATTGCTGCTAGGAGCTGTGTGCAGAAAGGGGAAAGACTCCTAGGTTGAGGCCTAGGCATGTCCTCTCGATAGGGAGCTGCAGCCACGTGCTTCTTATCCAATGGTGGATGGAATCAGAAGAGGAGAGAGAGAGAATGTGGGAGGGGCAACATACAGCTTCCTCTGGAAGCACAAAGAGAGTTTGCCTCCTAGAACGAACTCACCCATATGCTAATGAGGCATGCTGATTTGCTGAGACCTCCAACAAATTCCTGAGTAGGGCTAGCTTCACCTTCCTCAGACGGATATTGTGAAGTTAAAAAGTGGTGCAACCACCATCCATCTGCAGTAAGTTTACTGGAGAAAAGAGGAAGTATATATGTGACCCCACTAGTTACTTTAGTTCTTACTGCTGGCCTATGGTGTATGGTTAAACATAATTATATAGATCTCCAAAACTAAAGAAGGGAGGGAAGAAGGTATAACAAAACAGAGTGTGGTATTCTTTGACACCTCCTCAATCTCTATCCAGCTCCAAACTTCCACAGCTTCAAGTTATTGATAAAGAACAGTGGATAAAAGACACTCAGTTAACAAAATCTTATGTTGATGCAAAGTCTAAATGATTTATATTTTATGCAGCTGCCTTCCTATTAATCCTATAAATTACACATACATATCCCTGTGAACACCTCTTGCATGTTATAGAAACATGTGAATATGGCCACATGAGAGAGCCAGTTTGGTGTAGGAGATGGTGAGTTCTAGTCCTACCTTAGGCACAAAGCCAGCTGGGTGACCTTGGGCCAGTCCATCTCTCCTCTCTAGGAAGAGGAAGGCAAGGGCAAACAACTTCTGGAAAAAAACTTTGCCAAGAAAACTGCAGGGATTTGTCATCCAAGCAGTTGCCAGGAGTCAACACTGACTTGAAGGCACTAAAAAAAAATGGCCACATGACATGGGTGGGAGTTATAGCTACAGCTCAAATGCATCAGACTGTCAGGCAAGAAGCCCTATCATTAGGTGAATTGAAGCAGATGCTTCAGTTGGTGGACTGGGAGGAAAGCAAATTGGGCCAGTTCTCTCCAGAATTCAGAGCACAGATGTTGCTGCATCTCAGGTCCATAGCTCTCCAGAATGACTTCCTGCCTCAGTCTAAGAGACTCCTTAGAATAACATATGGTGGGTTGGTTATACCAGGGGTCCCCAACTTGTGGGCCGTGGCCCACTAGTGGGCCGTGGCCCATTAGGAAGTGGGCCGCACAGCAGGTGAGCGATTGGCTCCTGCCTGCAAACCCTGCCCCTTGGTCCACGCGATTGGCTCCCGCTTGCAAACCCCGCCCCCTGGTCCGCACAATTGGCTCCTGCCTGCAAACCCTGCCCCCCCAGTCCGTGGAAAAATTGTCTTTCACAACCGGTCCCTGGTGCCAAAAAGGTTGGGTACCCCTGGGTTATACCATTTGCCTATGCAGACAGTTGTTGAAGACTCTTCCCAACTCTTCATTCTGAGGATTCACTCACCATCATGTTTATATGAAGCTACCCACCGTTCCTTTCCACCCAAAACAATTGTCTCTTTCACCTTTGAATGGATGCCTTTTTTCTCAATATACTTCAAAATTTCTTAGTCTAAAACTGGAATCCCTTCTGATGCTTAGCTTGCTTTGATGCCTAAGTCTTCCACTGTTGTTCACAAACACAGCTGATAGCCGGTGTGTAAATGATAGTTCTTTTCCCTGTCTCCTTGGCATGGAAAGACCCATGGTTTCTTTCTCCTGCAATCAATATCATGAGCCTAAGCATGGCTTGGATAGATCAGATCCATGCCTGGAATTCTAGCTTGCCAAATGCTTCCAAGGGGTTCACAAATTGGAAAGAAAGGCTCCATCCATCCCCTGTCATTTGTCCTCAGATCATGATATTTGAAAGACTATCTCTAAACAGGGACACTTGGTGGGTAATTGCATCTCATCTTAATCTGTCAGTGGCTGTTTTCCTACCATGCCACTTAAGCGAGCAATGTAGGCTCTCAGATGCAACACACATTTCTTTTTTCTTTAAGCATTGCAGGCAGCCAATTTCTTCTTGAAGCTCGCCTTGTTGAGATGTCTTAGTGCATCCTTGGCTTGGCCACAAACTGCTGCTCATCAGTATTCGGAAGCAGAACAAGTACTTGAGAGTTGGCAGGCCTTTGCAGGATTTTATACCCTTGAAGATGATAAAATCATGTTGTTTGCCTAATTGAAAGCCAAGCTGTAACAAGAGTTTCTGCTTTGGAAGGCACAGGGCACAATCCAGATAAAATAAGGCTCACCTCGCTATCAACTGTTATTGTGCTGGATTTTAACAATCACATTTGGAGGAACATCCATTGCTTCTTTAAAGATTTGAAGATAGTAACAGGCTGCAGACATTGTCAGTGTTAACAACAATGGCAGGATGACCATGTCAGATTGGAGATTTAGCTTGGCAACTGGCTGAAAGAGGACCCATCCTTTTGAAACTTTTTGAAGTGTAAATAAAAAAGGGAGGAAATTAATGTTTTGACTGATATGTAGGGTTTTTGTTGTTGTTGTTGTTGTTGTTCAGTCGTTTAGTTGTGTCCGACTCTTCGTGACCTCATGGACCATAGCACGCCAGGCCTTCCTGTCCTCCACTGTCTCCCGGAGTTTACTCAAATTCATGTTCATTACATCGGTGATGCTATCTAACCATCACATCCTCTGCCGTCCCCTTCTCCTTTTGCCTTCAGTCTTTCCCAGCATCAGGGCCTTTTCCAGTGAGTCCTCTCTTCGCATTAGGTGGCCAAAGGATTTGAGCTTCAGCTTCAGTATCTGTCCTTCCAAGGAGCAGTCAGGGTTGATTTCCTTTAGGATTGACTGGTTTGACCTCCTTGCCGTCCGAGGGACTCTCAAGAGTCTTCTCCAGCACCACAGTTTGAAAGCATCAATTCTTCAGTGCTCAGCCTTCCTTATGATCCAACTCTCACAGCCATACAATACTACTGGGAAAACCATAGCTTTAATTATACGGACCTTTGTCGGCAAGGTGATGTCTCTGCTTTTTAATATGCTGTCTAGGTTTCCCATAGCTTTCCACCCAAGGAGCAAGCGTCTTTTAATTTCATGGCTGCAGTCACCGTCTGTAGGGTACAAGGTGTTAATTAAGAAATTATGCATGTCACTCCTTTTTGTTTCTTTGGGGTTTGAAGGTGTGTGTTCTACTATAGTTCATCATTTTGAATGTTAAAGCAGAATATGAGTGTGCATATTGTAAATAAGAGTGCACATTTACAGATTAAAGGGTAATAATGGATAGGGAGGAACAGACTGAGGCTCAGCCTGAGAAGAACAGAATGGCTCTGAGTTCAATAGCCAAGAGAAGCCAGGGATATCTGTGGTTGTGGATAGGGTCATGTTTCTCCATGCCAAACTGGTGTGAATTCTGGAGGTCCCAGGTTCACAGCTCCTGCTTGAGAAGCAAGTGGCGGCCTTGGCCAAGAGGGCCGTTGCCCAGCTCCATATTGTGTGTCAGTTATGACAATTTCTGGATCAGGAGGCTCTCATGCCTTAGTCACCTTTCTGTTGAATTATTGCAACACACTCTACATGGGTCTGCCCTTGAAGACCATCAGAAGCTATAGCTATCCAAAATGCACTGGCTCAAGTAGTTATGGGTGATTCTCATTCTGCAACTACATGAGCTGCAAAAGCTTCACTGGTTACCAGTTGGCTTCTGAGGTGCAATTCAAGGGGCTGGTTGTCATCTTTAAAGGTGTCACCTACATGGCATACGTGATAGCTGCCCATCTAATAAGATCTGAGAGGAAATGTTCCCTTCAGGTCCCAACACTGAGAGAATGCTTGTCGGAGTGCTACAAGGGAGGACCTTCTCTATTTCTTCCTCCATTCTTTGGAAGAGCATTCCCCGAGAATTTGATTGGCATCAATCTTCTTAAGATTTATGAAAGATCTGGCTATTCCAAAAGGTCTTTGGGGGATAAAAAAGAGTATCCAGAAGCTTCAGCTGGTGCAAAATGCAGTGTCAGAGACAGTTATGCATGCCCCTAGAACAGCACACGTTACACTTGGCGGCCAGTTTGCTTCCGGGTCCAATTCCAGGTGCTGGTTCTGACCTTTAAAGCCCTTCATGGCATGGGGCTGGGTTATCTGAGGGACTTCCTCTTCCTGATTACTTCCGCCCGACCCATCAGGTCTGGCAGAAGTGGCATGCTCTGGGTCCCGTCTGCTAAGGAACTACGTTTGGCAGGACCCAGGAGACTGGCCTTTTTTGCTGTGGTGCCCGCTCTGTGGAACATCACCCTTGATGTCCTTCTGGAAGTCCCTTCAAATCTGGTTATGTCAACAGGCTTGGGGGTCTCACGGAAATGGGGATTTAATGAGGTGGCTACATTGTGGGTAACATCTATGCTCTCCCTAACCTTTTCCTTTTTTAGCATTTTTCATAATAATAATAATAGTTGTTTTAATTTTAGAGTATTTTTGAAATTATAGTTTTTTATGGTTTTATTGTACGCCTCCCAGTGTCACGTTTCTATGAGATGGGTGACACACAAACACACACACACACACACACACACACACACACACATATATATATATATATATATATATATATATATTCATTCATTCATTCATTCATTCATTCATTCATTCATTCATTCATTCTTCCTTGTGTTTTTCCCGCAGGTGCAGGGTCCACTTTTTTATAAATATAAATAAACAAATAAACAAATTTCTGGTTGCAGGTAGGAAGCCAAGATAAAATCACCCATTTGGTCCTACCTTTTCCAAATCCTGCCAGGGGTCCCTGAATGGAGCTGTAACAGCTGAATGATTTAATGACAGGGTAAGCTTAGGAAATGCAGTTCTGATTTGCCGACTTATGATTTTGCAGAAGGATTTTTTTTTTTAAGAAAAAGATATTACTGTGGTGCACATGGGTCTTAGTTTGATGGCGACAGGAATGCAATTTTTTTTTGGCAAAAGCACACATTTTGGGTGCGTTTATTCTCTCCTTACTAAAAGTCTGTAAGAGTTTGACAGCTAGAAGGGAACGATGGATAGACAGCTCCATGCCTTTTCCCAACCCCACTCTTTACGTTTTTCTTCCTGACTACTTCCCACGCCACCTTTACATCATTATGGCCTTGTTATTTTGTCGAGCAAAACCTGAAAAGAAAGTTATGTGCTTTCTCCCAGTTGTGGATTGCAAACAGTTTTTTCCCCATCAAACTGAATGAAAAAGAGGCAGTAGAAGTTTTTTCTTGGTTATTATTTTAATATATAAAAGTGACACAGAGAATACAACACACGCACACAAACACATACAGTACATAGAGCAGAGTTGACAATGTAATATAACATTGAAGTTAAAAGGAGCAACAGCCAAGAGACAAGGAACCTGGAAAACTTATGTAATAAAGAAATACCAGATTCCAGATATCAGGAATACAGCCAACTGAAACATTTGCATCCTTACCATGCAATATTTGATATAAAGCTGTATGGCTTTCATTCTGAAATGAGGACAAGCCCAAACCAGGTTAGTGCCTTAAACCTGAATTTCATTTCCAACAGCAACATGATTGCAACCAACTTTTATTAAGCATTCTCTGAGTTGTTCGTGATACATAAGAAAAAAAGATCTGCTGCATTCACTTGATCCTAAAATTATGAGAAAAATCCCACTCTCTTTAAAGCAAATTCATTCTGATTTACAACACTATCATTCAAGCTCCTTATTTTAAGGTTCATATTATTAATTAGTATCAATTTTACCAAATTCCTTCAACTTTTTTTTTTAATAAAAAGGATTTCTGGCTTCAGGACTTCAGTTCCTCCAAAAACTCCAACCGATGTGGAACTTCAGAAGTAGCAAAAGCATCTCTTTATTGAAGTGAATCAAAGTCTCTTTGTGTAGGCCTGCTACCAGTGGCTCTTCAGGATTACTAAAGTTTTTTTTTTCTATTCCATCCTGGGATACCAGGAATTGAACAAAGGGTCCTTTCCATAAAATGCATAGCCTGAGTATTGGGGAGGAGGATCATACATGTAAGACTTTCTCCCAGGGTACTCATGTTTAGAACTTCTCATCAGATCTTTGCAAGTTCAGTGCGGTCAACTTATCAGACTTTTCAATTATATGCAGACTTCTAAAGATGTTCAGCCACCTGTAGTTAGAAATGCTCTTCAAAGGCTGAATATCTAAAGGAGAACCCACAACCTGGATGGAGACATTGGTGTAGAAAGAGCTTTCCAAACTGTGTGTCGGGACACGTTAGTGTGTCGGCTGCAGTGTCTGGGTGTGTTGCGGCTGCTGCTGCCTCCGAGCCCTGCCAGGATTCCGTGCAGGTCCTAGTGCCTGCCTTGTGCCTGGCTTCCTCCAAACCTGCCCTGCCAGGATTCCGTGCAGGTCCTAGTGCCTGCCTTGTGCCTGGCTTCCTCCAAACCTGCCCTGCCAGGATTCCGCGCAGGTCCTAGTGCCTGCCTTGTGCCTTGCTGCCTCCAAAGCTGCCCTGCCAGGATTCCACGCAGGTCCTAGTGCCTGCCTTGTGCCTTGCTGCCTCCAAACCTGCTGTGATTCCGTGCAGGTCCTAGTGCCTGCCTTGTGCCCTGCTGTAAGAGTGTGTCGCGAAATGATGCCCTGCTGTAAGAATGTGTCGTGAAATGATGCATGTCTAAAAAGTGTGTCACCAACATGAAAAGTTTGCAAAGCTCTGGTGTAGAAGATTATATGCTCTCTATAGACTTTCTGCCTGAACTTTTGTTTCCACAGGATTTCAGAATTCCTACTTTATCTCTGCTCTGAATTTCTTTTTATGCTTCTATTTAATAATTTTATAGTGCAATGCTATTCTTCTTTTAGTTTAGACTTTAGAAATAATACTAATACTAATACTAATACTAATACTAATACTAATACTAATACTAATACTAATACGAAAGCAAAACTTTAGATAAATGGACTTCATTTTAAGTGACATTGGATGTAAAATAGGGAAGGGGCTTCAATTGCACAAGTCATCTTTACTTTTTGACACACACCTCCCTGACACTCCTGCTTAGACACACTTCTAAGATTGCACACTTCTGAGTGTTAAATCAAGGGTTTAACGGTTAAGATGAGGTTTACTACAAATGACGCCATTTACGTCAGCTATGTAAATACGCCGAGGACATAAATGGATCTTTGCGTATTTACATAGTTTTTCATGCAACTTAATTAAATTCAGATTTAACAGATTTATCCTCCCCCAAATGGTCTATGAAGTTGAGGATTTAATATAATTTTGTCGCAGTTCCATCATTCAGTTATTTCCGAGTCTTTGGAGACACGACAGACATCATTTCACCAGAATTATCTCTCCTCTTTGAATTCTTGCAGCTGATAGTTTATAGCCACATTATCAGTTTCTTTTTCATTTGCCTTTAATTTGTCCAAGCATCAGTTTTTTTCTAATGATTCCTGCCTTTGCGTGTCCAAAATATTTGAACTTTAGCTTTGTTATCAGTCTTTCCAGTGAGCAGTCTGGTTTCCCTTCATCTAAGAACAAATTATTTTCTGTGGCGGCAAGAGTTTTTCAAGTGTTGTGATTTCCTTCCATCTGGGGGTGTGGAGGAAAGCCTTTAGCTGCCCCATATTCTATTCTAACTACTGTATCCTGGGAAACCACCAGTTCTTCAACAAGCAGATGAAGTAGCTAGGTACAGTACATCCAGATATTTAAGGACTATCCAGAATTTGTTGTGATCTACACAGTCAAAAGCCTTCAGAAAATGAATAAAGCAAAACTAGGGGTCTTCGGTACCTCTGCTGCATTTTCCATTACCCAATGGATGTTAGCAGTGTGATCTCAGGTGCCCCTGCCTTTTCTAAATGTTGTACATCTGCAGTTCTCAAATCTGGCTTGTAAAGCCTTGAGCATTGTCTCACTAGCATGTGAAATACTTGCAACTGTGAGTATTCCTTAGAATTGCCTTTTTTTGGTGCTGAAATTTAAATCAATGTTTTCCAGGCCCTTGGCCACTGCTCTGTGTTCTTGATTGACTGATTAATTATGTACCATCAAGTTGCTTTTGACTCCTAGCAACCACATAGAAAGATCTTCTCCATGATGATCTATCCCTAACCTGTTCTTTCAAGTCTCCCAATGATGCCCCCATCATCACTGTAACTGAGTCCATCCACCTTGCTGCTGTTTGTCCTCTTCTCTTTCTTTCCACCTCTCCCAGCATCAGAGCCTTCTCCAGAGAGTTGGGTCTTTGCGTAATAAGTCCAAAGTAGGATAATTTCAGCCTGGTCCTTTATGTCTTGAGTGAGAACATTGGGTAGATTTCTTCGATGATCTATCAGTCTGTTTTCTGGGCTGTCCATGGTATTCTCAGAAGTCTTCCCCTGTATTTTCTTACTTGCTTACAAACTGCATGTAGTACTTTAACTGCATTATCTTGTACAATTTTAAACAATTCTACTGGTGGTTGTTGTGGGTTTTCCGGGCTGTGTGGCCGTGTTCTGGCAGTTTTTGTTCCTAACGTTTCGCCAGTAGCTGCGGCTGGCATCTTCAGAGGACAGGAGCACAGCTAGAAGATTCTCTCTGTGCCCAATTCTACTGGTATTTCGTGAACCTCTGCCCTTTTGGTTTTAGTATTTCTTTTCTTTGTTGTTGTTGTTCAGTCATTTAGTCATGTCCGACTCTTCGTGACCTCATGGACCATAGCACGCCAGGCCTTCCTGTCCTCCACTGTCTCCCGGAGTTTACTCAAATTCATGTTCATTACATCGGTGATGCTATCTAACCATCTCATCCTCTGCCATCCCCTTCTCCTTTTGCCTTCAGTCTTTCCCAGCATCAGGGCCTTTTCCAGTGAGTCCTCTCTTCGCATTAGGTGGCCAAAGGATTTGAGCTTCAGCTTCAGTATCTGTCCTTCCAAGGAGCAGTCAGGGTTGATTTCCTTTAGGATTGACTGATTTGACCTCCTTGCAGTCCAAGGGACTCTTAAGAGTCTTCTCCAACACCACAGTTTGAAAGCATCAATTCTTCGGCGCTCAGCCTTCCTTATGGTCCAACTCTCACAGCCATACATTACTACTGGGAAAACCATAGCTTTAATTATACGGACCTTTGTCGGCAAGGTGATGTCTCTGCTTTTTAATATGCTGTCTAGGTTTGCCATAGCTTTCCTCCCAAGGAGCAAGCGTCTTTTAATTTCATGGCTGCAGTCACTGTCTGTGGTGTTCTTGGAGCCCAAGAAAATAAAATCTGTCACTTCTTCCATTTCTTCCCCTTCTATTTGCCAGGAAGTGATGGGACCAGATGCCACGATCTGAGTTTTTTTTAATGTTGAGTTTCAAGCCAGCTTTTGCACTCTCCTCTTTCACCTTCATCAAGAGGCTCTTTAGTTCCTCTTCGCTTTCTGTCATTAGGGTAGTATCGTCTGCATATCTGAGGTTGTTGATATTTCTCCCGGCAATCTTAACTCCGGCTTGTGATTCATCCAGCCCAGCATTTCTCATGATGTACTCTGCATTTAAGTTAAATAAGCAGGGTGCCTTGTCGTACCCCTTTCCCAATTTTGAACTAATCGGTTGTTCCATGTCCGGTTCTATCTGTTGCTTCTTGACCCGCATACAGGTTTCTCAGGAGACAGATAAGGTGGTCTGGTACTCCCATCTCTTTAAGACTTTGCCACAGTTTGTTGTGATCCACACAATCAAAGGCTTTAGCATAAAATTCATTTTCCAGAATGTCTGGCTCTAGTTCAGTGATCAAATCTTTGTGCATGTCATCAATCTGGGGATGTTTCCTGAACAGTTTTTCCATGCAGTATATTCATTAAATCTTTTCTTTATATCTTCTTTCTCTTGCTTCTTTTTCTTTTATCATACCCATCTTTGCATAATAGAGTCCCATGATATCTGTAATTTTCTTTCATTGCCTCCCATTTGGTTATGATCGTCAACATCTTTGCATTGTTTGCTTAGATATACAGTAACACCTTGTCACTCCTTGCTTTCCTCTGGAAGTCAACATTTAGTTGGGCCAATTTTCCATGTTTGTTATAGCATTTTGTTTTCTGTGTTTCTTTGGTGATTTTCAATATACAAGAATATAGCCATTTTTGCCTTCTTGCTGTTGGCATTCTGGGGTTTTTAATGGTGTCATTAATTTCAGTCGAGAGTACTTCAGGGCCCTTGTTTATCCAATCTAATCCATGACATCTACTCATTACTGTCATTGCATAAATATATGGATATTGCTGAGAGGAAGTTATTTGTTGGGTCTGATGATTTTATTTGTTTTCTTTAAATTAAGCTGTAATTTTGCGAGAAGGGGCTTCTGATCAAGCTACAGTCAACACCAGGTCTTGTTTTAGTTAACTGAATAGAGCTTCTCCACCTTTACTTGCCAACTGTGTAGCCAGTTTGCTTTTGGTACTGTCCATCTTGTGATACCCTTGTGTAGAATTATCTTTTAGGTTGGTGGAAGAAGCTATTTGTTATAAACATTCATTTTTCTTGGCAGGATTCTATTAATCTGTCTTCTGCTCCATTTTGTAAACAGAGGCCAAATTTTTCTGTTATCCCCCTGGTATTTTACTTCCAATGTTAACTTTCTAGTCTCCTATAATTGTTACTATGCCCTTTCTTTTTGGTATTCTGCCAACAAAGTAATGCAAGTTGGCATAGTACTGTTCAACTTCCACTTCCTCTGCATCTGTGTTTATAGAGTATAGACTTGGAGCACCAAAATATTGATTGGCTTATCCTGGATTTAAATTGAGATTTTGAGGACTGTATCTGGCTGACTTTAATAGTCTTTTGTTGATTATGATGGCTCCCCTGTTTCTTCTGATTCTCTTGTCTGCAGTAGAAGTGACCCATTCATTTAATAGATCCCCAGAATGTCAGGTTCTGTCTTAGCATTTCTGCTTTGACAACAAAGTTTGTCTTGGTTCATAATTCTGACATTCCACATGCCAATTAATTATGTGCCATCAAGTCAGTATTGATTCCTTGTGACCACATAGAATTTCTCAAAAATACTCTGTCCCCAATCTGGTCCTTTGGTTCTTCCAATGGTGCACCATGGCTGCTGTAACTGACTCCATCCAATACTATACATATTTGTGCAACATGGGACTTTCCTTTTGTTTCTGGCCAGATCAGTGGTTGGACATCTTTTGGGCCTTAACCCAGACACTTCATAATCAGTAGCGCTACTTACATTTGCCCTCTGCTCTCCCCAATACCTTTTTTGAGGGTGGGGAGGTCATCCTCCAATTTCATGTTGACATTGTCCTGATTAATACTGTAGTATTAATTCCCTAACATCAGTGTGCCTGGTGGTTCTAACTTTGGAAAGGAATAAAAACAGGAAAGCATCTTCTCCATTCAGTTCCTGTGCATATACCAGGGGATAAACTCAGCGATTTAATTTGTGACAAAAAGATAATAATAATGACCTAGAGAAGAGATAAATTATGTCTGCTTCATATTATATGAACATTGTACTCATAAAAAGTGAACGTATGATCAGAAAGTATGCGCTGGGAAAAATCAAACATTTACTCATCATCACCTCAATCCAGCATATCAACAATCCATTCTGAACAAAGTATGGCAAAATTGCTGTTACTCTTGCTCTCTCAGGCTGCAAAATAAATGGAAATGAAGAGAGAATACAGGAAAGTTGGATTTCAGATTCCCCAAGGAAGCCAGGAAGCTAATGCAAATATTGAAGACATGGACAATCTCATTATGAGAACAATTAGCGTGAAATTACAAAGACTTTCTTCATCTCACCATAATTAAAGACCTTTCAATGCTTCTAATTTAAGCTGAAAAACTTCAGTCTGGGCTAAACTGTGTACTACAAGGATTCAGTCCAGAAACCATTACAACTAGGGTACGTGTGCATGTTTTCCTTTCTTCCATTCAGCTTACGAGTATGACTTTCTAATTAAAATTGACTGCATGTCTAAATGGAAGTGAGGTGGAAAGTTATTCCATTATATAAAATAATTGCTTGTTTAAACTGCCAAATTGTGTAGCCTGTTCTCAGTAGCAAGAGCTCATATGGAGTTGTAATTATATGACTATGATGCCAATATGTTTTACGTGAGCTTTTTTGAAGGTGCCTTATTATACCTGCGAAGAGACACCTTGTTCTTCTGTTGCAGCTAGTTTTGAACTAAAATAACAATAATTTAGAGAGGACATACAATCCTTGCACTTGGGAATCATTTTACTGAAAAGTTTTGAAGGTAAGTCAACATGTCTTCAGAAAAATCGATTTTCTTTCAACCCAGGATGTGATTAGGTGCACTACAATTGGGGTCTTATCAATGAATGTTCACAGATAAATGCAGAGTAGACGAGATGCTTGGGCACCCTGTAAGCGAATGCTTCCAGGAAAATATTATTTCTCTCTTTCCATAATATGTTTCAGTTTACTAGTAAGGGTAAAGCCTCCTTCAAGTCAACCTGAACTCTTGGTAAATCGTGCACTGTTATATTTATTTACTAGATTTGTACTTGCTGCAATCAACAAATTTTTCTTAGCAATAATATGGAATCAATGTATTGTCGAAGGCTTTCACGGCCGGAGTTCAATGGCTGTTGTGGGTCTTCCGGGCTGTGTGGCCGTGTTCTGGAAGTTGTGGTTCCTAACGTTTCACCAGCATCTGTGGCCAGCATCTTCAGAGGGCAGGAGCACAGATAGAAGCAAAATCTCTGTGCCCAGGTAGAGTGGCAATGTTCTATTTATAGAGCTAAATTATAGGAGATTAGGTGGGGTTTTTTGTTGTGTTGAAATGTTAACGAGTGGCTGATGAGCGTGATTAGCATGTTCATTGTGAGAAGTATTCCCATGTCCTGGTGGTTGGACTGAGTTCGTTGACCTTTTGCAGGCTGTGTTTTTCAGGACTGGTAGCCAGGTTTTGCTAATTTTTAAACTTTCTTCTTTTTTATTGTAACTGTGCTGGTGTTTGTGAATTTCAATGGCTTCTCTGTATAATCTGGTGTAGTGGCTTTTGGTGTTGTCCAGTATTTCTGTGTTTTCAAATAGGATTTTGTGTCCCGTTTGCTTGAGAGCATGTTCAGCTACTGAAGATTTTTCCGGCAGACTACAGCTTGGATACAATCCAAAAAACGATAGAATGATCTCAGTTCGAATTCAGGGTAAGCCATTTAACATCACAGTGATCCAAATATACGCCCCAACCACAGATGCTGAAGAAGCAGAAGTAGATCAGTTCTATGAGGATCTGCAGCACCTACTAGATAATACACCAAAAAGAGATGTTATTTTCATTACAGGAGACTGGAATGCTAAGGTGGGTAGTCAGACGACACCTGGAATTACAGGCAAGCATGGTCTGGGAGAACAAAATGAAGCAGGACATAGGCTGATAGAATTTTGCCAAGACAACTCACTGTGCATAACAAACACTCTCTTCCAACAACCTAAAATACGACTTTATACATGGACTTCACCAGCTGGTCGACACCGAAATCAGATTGACTACATCCTTTGCAGCCAAAGGTGGCGGACATCTATACAGTCGGTAAAAACAAGACCTGGAGCTGACTGTAGTTCAGATCACGAACTTCTTATTGCACAATTTAGAATCAGACTAAAGAGAATAGGGAAGACCCACAGATCAGTTAGATATGAGCTCACTAATATTCCTAAGGAATATGCAGTGGAGGTGAAGAATAGATTTAAGGGACTAGATTTAGTAGACAGGGTCCCGGAAGAGCTATGGACAGAAGTTCGCAACATTGTTCAGGAGGCAGCAACAAAAAACGTCCCAAAGAAAAAGAAAACCAAGAAGGCAAGATGGCTGTCTGCTGAAACACTGGAAGTAGCCCAAGAAAGAAGGAAAGCAAAAGGCAACAGTGATAGGGGGAGATATGCCCAATTAAATGCAAAATTCCAGAGGTTAGCCAGAAGAGATAAGGAATTATTTTTAAACAAGCAATGTGCGGAAGTGGAAGAAGACAATAGAATAGGAAGGACAAGAGACCTCTTCCAGAAAATTAGAAACATCGGAGGTAAATTCCAGGCAAAAATGGGTATGATCAAAAACAAAGATGGTAAGGACCTAACAGAAGCAGAAGAGATCAAGAAAAGGTGGCAAGAATATACGGAAGATCTGTATAGGAAGGATAATAATATTGGAGATAGCTTTGATGGTGTGGTCAGTGAGTTAGAGCCAGACATCCTGAAGAGTGAGGTTGAATGGGCCTTAAGAAGCATTGCTAATAACAAGGCAGCAGGAGATGATGGTATCCCAGCTGAACTGTTTAAAATCTTGCAAGATGATGCTGTCAAGGTGATGCATGCCATATGCCAGCAAATTTGGAAAACACAAGAATGGCCATCAGATTGGAAAAAATCAACTTATATCCCCATACCAAAAAAGGGAAGCACTAAAGAATGTTCAAACTATCGAACAGTGGCACTTATTTCACATGCCAGTAAGGTAATGCTCAAGATCTTGCAAGGTAGACTCCAGCAATTCATGGAGCGAGAATTGCCAGATGTACAAGCTGGGTTTAGAAAAGGCAGAGGAACTAGAGACCAAATTGCCAATATCCGCTGGATAATGGAGAAAGCCAGGGAATTTCAGAAAAACATCTATTTCTGTTTTATTGACTATTCTAAAGCCTTTGACTGTGTGGATCATAACAAATTGTGGCAAGTTCTTGGTGGTATGGGGATACCAAGTCATCTTGTCTGCCTCCTGAGGAATCTGTATAATGACCAAGTAGCAACGGTAAGAACAGAGCACGGAACAACGGACTGGTTTAAGATTGGGAAAGGAGTACGGCAGGGTTGTATACTCTCACCCTACCTATTCAACCTGTACGCAGAACACATCATGCGACATGCTGGGCTTGAGGAATCCAAGGCTGGAGTTAAAATCGCTGGAAGAAACACTAACAATCTCAGATATGCAGATGATACCACTTTGATGGCTGAAAGCGAGGAGGAGTTGAGGAGCCTTATGACAAAGGTGAAAGAAGAAAGTGCAAAAGCTGGGTTGCAGTTAAACCTCAAAAAAACCAAGATTATGGCAACGAGCTTGATTGATGACTGGCAAATAGAGGGAGAAAAAGTGGAGGCAGTGACAGACTTTGTATTTCTAGGTGCAAAGATTACTGCATACTCTGACTGCAGCCAGGAAATCAGAAGACGTCTACTTCTTGGGAGGAGAGCAATGGCAAATCTTGATAAAATAGTTAAGAGCAGAGACATCACACTGACAACAAAGGTCCGCATAGTTAAAGCAATGGTATTCCCTGTAGTAACCTATGGCTGCGAGAGCTGGACCATAAGGAAGGCTGAGCGAAGGAAGATAGATGCTTTTGAACTGTGGTGTTGGAGGAAAATTCTGAGAGTGCCTTGGACTGCAAGAAGATCAAACCAGTCCGTACTCCAGGAAATCAAGCCAGACTGCTCACTTGAGGGAATGATATTAAAGGCAAAACTGAAGTACTTTGGCCACATAATGAGAAGACAGGATACCCTGGAGAAGAAGCTGATGCTAGGAAAAGTGGAAGGCAAAAGGAAGAGGGGCCGACCAAGGGCAAGATGGATGGATGGTATTCTGGAGGTGACAGACTCAACCATTGGGGAGCTGGGAATGGTGACGGCCGACAGAAAGCTCTGGCGTGGACTGGTCCATGAAGTCACGAAGAGTCGAAAACGACTGAACGAATAAACAACAACAACACTCTACCTGGGCACAGAGATTTTGCTTCTATCTGTGCTCCTGCCCTCTGAAGATGCTGGCCACAGATGCTGGCGAAACGTTAGGAACCACAACTTCCAGAACACGGCCACACAGCCCGGAAGACCCACAACAGCCAATATGGAATCAGTTTGCCTTTACTTTGCCTCATTTTTATTTTGTTTTTTACTTTCCCATTTAGTCTACAGTCTGGAATTTACTGGGTGTTTCCCGTCCAAGTATAAACCATGCTTGATCCTGTTTAGCTTTTTGGCATCCACCAGGATTAACCAGGTGATGCTACCTGAATCAGTAAAGGCAGTTCCAAAGGAGACGTTTAAAATGTTTATTAAGGTGAACTTCAGGTTGTGATTACAGGTAGATGTAATGGCATGGAGTGTCAGGCCCAGCCCAAGAACTTCAGAGAATCAGTTCAGCCAAACTTCAGTTCTTTATTTGCTCACACGGTATAGACAGAATCTTGCCAGACTAAAGCTACTCTGTGGAGTCCTTGGTGCTCTCTGAGCCTTGTTGTTTTCTTGCAGACGTTTCATTGCCAGGCTAGGCAACATCTTCAGTGCGAAAAGGGAGTGGCTACTCTGCCTGACCTAAGAGGAAATGACCTGGGAAGGCTGTAGAGCGGGGCTATTCTGAACCTCTTAGTTTTCCCACAATCACTTCCTGGACTGTGTCTCCTCCTATATTGTCCTCCTCCTTGGAATGTGCTCCCTCCTTCCTGAGAACCAGCAGCATTACCGAAATCTACCACATCAAGAGAGAAAATTTAACTTCCCGCTCTTTTTAAATAGAAACAAAAATCACTTCCTTAAAAATGCTGTTTTCACAGAATGGAAATCTTGACTGATATGGGTTCCCATTGTGCCAGTTTTCTACTTTTCTTTTTTTTTTACAATTTTCCTTCAGGTTGATATTTTTTAAAAAATGGGTTTCAATATATATTTTTTTCAAAGGTAAGGAAACATTTGGCTAAATTCTCATGCAAGGAAAGTTCAATGTTTATGCCCTTTCCAGAGCTGGGAGGTTTTTGAGGAGCAACTAACTGAAGAATTCTGAAGAATTCACTCTTCCAAATCTCTGGTATAGATTTATAATATTTGTAACTGCCATTTTAGGGAATTCACAGGAAGCTCGTCTTTATTAAATATGGTCAGTGCTCCATTACGTTCAGAAACAAAAGCTGAACATGTTCTCAAACAAACTGGTCACCAAATCTTATTTGAAAACACAGAAATACTGGACAACACCAACAGCCACTATGTTAGACTATACAGGGAAGCCATTGAAATACATAAACACCAACACAGTTTCAATAAAAAAGAAGAAAGCTTAAAGATCAGCAAAACCTGGTTGCCAGTCCTGAAAAACACAGCTTGCAAAAGATCAATGAACTCTACTCAACCACAGAAATATGCAAACAGCTCACACAATAGATGTGCTAATCCCACACATGACAGCACCACACCTCCTAATCGCCACAATAAACCCTCTCCTAATCTCTTGTAAATGACCCACAGAAGACACACACCCTTTCAGCAGATATAAACACCAGCAGGAAGACACACCCTCCACTTGGGCACAGAGAGAATCTTCTAGCTGTGCTCCTGTCCTCTGAAGATGCCAGCCACAGCGACTGGCGAAACGTTAGAAACCAAAACTGCCCGAACATGGCCACGCAGCCCGGAAAACCCACAACAACCATCGGATTCGGGCCGTGAAAGCCTTTGACTATACAAAGCATGGTTACCTGCCCTGGGCCACAACAAGATCCTGCCCAAAAGCAGGACCAACAAGGAATCAGCTCCTCAAATTGGGCAAATCAGAAACTTGCCTGGACAAGGACCCAATCAGGATTCAGCTGCTCAGATTAACCAACCAGAACCCAGCACAAACAAAGAACAATCAGGAACCAGCACTCTAAAAATGACCAATGAGAAGCCGACATGAACAAAGGACCAATCAGGAACCAACACCACCAAAATGACCAATCAGGACCAGGCAGAAACAAAGAACCAATCAGAGACCAGCCGTAACCGACCTGTACCAATCGGAAACCTGTTTGACTAAAGACCAATCAGAAGACAGGACAACCAGCTATAAAGACAGGAGCCCAGTCAGTCCCTGCTCAGTTGCCTATGATCTGCATAGTGGACCACTTAGCCTCTGAAGATGCCAGCCACAGTTGCTGGTGAAACATCAGGAAATCTGTTGTGTAGACCACAGTCACTAAACCCTGAAGCCCAACATTTTCCAAAGAAGGTTCCTAATTTTATAATCCATATTTATAATCCCAAACATGAAGGATTCTTTTAAAGCCATTTAATCTTAACACTCATCAGCCATTTCTCTGATCCAGAGAAATGGTTTTTTAAAAAAATGCCATTTCTTTCCTCTGATAAAGTTTCATCCAGAATTTCTACTGATTGCTCAGTGTCATAGTCAATGACAAAGCCACTGTTGGTATCCAGTTCACAAGCGGGAAAACTCATCAGCAAGGCCCTTTTTCTTACTTTTGAGACAGCAAGAGCTCAATTAGAAGCATTTTTCATTAATTGTGAATAATTTATTTCCAAAGTTGTTGCCTTCAAAAGCTGAAAAATAAGGAAAATATTACCAATTGTAGTGAACATTGCATCCATCACTTGCAAGTGCAGCTATGTAATGCATTTTATAGAGGGCTTGCTGAAATTGGTGACTTTTAACTGTAATATATCGGAATAACAATCTATTTGGATGATACCAGACAGAGGGAAAACTATCCTACAGAATACAAATGATTTGAGAACCACCTACATTCCATGGGGAAATATCAAGAGATCTTTATATTCATTTGAAAAAACAATCACAACCTGCAAGACTTTGATTTGCTCAACCTTTCAAACATGGAAATATTTTCAAATTGGAAAAAAAAAAATCCTGAATGCTACAAGGATGGTTGAAATTTTGATCGTATAGAGCAAAAATATTCCTAAGCATCATGGCATCAACTTGCAAGAAATTGCACAAACATGCATTTGCAAAATTGGCCATGATTCCTTCTGCAACACCACAGTCTATTTCCTATGTCCTTATGCAAAGGGGAAATCTACCCCTTTTTCTACACATTCTGGATGCAAAAAAGTTGGGGAAAAAATTCTGCCAGTGTCACTTCACCTACTTTTTCTAGTTGCCAATGACCAACCAATGCACTATTTCTACATCTATTAAGCTTCGGCTTTCACATACTGCTACATACTGCTTTGTTTCTCAAAAAGAGAGCATTCAGGATAAAGAACGTCAAGACAGAAATATTGTAGAATTTTTAAAATATTTTTCCTTCTGGGTCTAAAAATGGATTATTTCCAAGAAAATGGAGGAAGCCAATTTTGGGAGATGTACCAAGCTCCAGAGGTTAATGCGCTTACAGAGATGTTTTCCAACCAAAGGATCAACTTTTCTTGTTGCTTTGCCTGTGCATTTTTCATTCAGAATCTGTTAAGAAACATCACTTTGCAATTTTGCCTGGGTGGATTTAAAATTGTTGATGTTCTCCTTGAGAGAAAGAGAGAGAGAGACAGCAGCACACATCTTGCATCACGAACAAACAAGGAGTTCATCTCTCTGGCAAAAATTTTATTTGAAGCCACTGAAGCTAATATGCCATATTGGAAGTGTTTGCTGATTGCTTAACGCATGCATTGTCTCTGCAATCCACCAGAATGGGAAAGAGAACTGAGCATAAACATTGTCCAAGAAGCGCATCATGTTAGAGATTATTTCCTCTTTAAAGGATTTATGTGTCTCTATTAGCTGGTCCAACTACAATTTAAGCTATTGGCCAAAATGCATCAAATGAGCCCAAGTTTTAGTCCAGATGTATTGTCGAAGGCTTTCACGGCCAGAGTTCAATGGCTGTTGTGGGTCTTCAGAGGGCAGGAGCACAGATAGAAGCAAAATCTCTGAAGATGCTGGCCACAGATGCTGGCGAAACGTTAGGAACCACAACTTCCAGAACACGGCCACACAGCCCGGAAGACCCACAACAGCCATTTTAGTCCAGAGCTTGGAGAGAAATTGAAGAAGAGATGGACTGGAATAATCTCCTTTTCCAGAGTTAGGCAATGTATTATTTTCATGCAAATGTGATCCATCAAAATTCTGTTCATCAGTATGGAGTATGGAGATAGCAGCTGCTAATGGTGACAAATTATGTCTGTTTTCTGCCTTATAAATCAGTGCTACATGCACCCCAAGGTTAGTTTGGCATCTGTGGTATTAAATGTCCCACCACATGTGGTGGGTAAATATTTTTTTTTAAAATGCAAATAGCAGTTCTTGGAGGAACTGTATCAAGCCAGGGAAAGGAAACTCTCTATGCAGCATAGCACTCAATTTGTGAAAGGTGTTAATTGTATAGAATGTGTCCTGAATGGCTCTCTTGCTGCCTGCTGCTGAGAGAGGAGAGAGTCTAAGATGTGATGTGCAACTAAAGAAGATTCAAACCCAGTCTGAGAGGTTCCAAGTCTGCCGTCGCATTTAAATGAGAAGAAAGGTGGGTTTTATTGATGAACTCATGTCCTCCAGTCTGTGAGGGAAGGGACGACGTTTCCTAGCCAAGGCATCCTGGTGCACTGCAGTGGAGCCCATGGAAGAGTCCTAATGCCCCATACATTGGGGTAGAATTTTATAGGTTGATCATACCAAGACCCCAAACTATGGTTCTCTCTTACAATCACTACTTGCAAAACACAATTAGAAGTTAGAGTCCATCTTCTAAACTGGGAGAGGGGAATCTCAGGAATTCTGTGGTTTCTGGGGTCTTTGACCAAGGAATCTTGGAGGAAGAGTGATGACAGCAGATGAGATATGTACAGGTAGTCCTCGCTTAATGACCACAATTGGGTCTGGAATTTCAGTTGCTAAGTGAAGTGGTCATTAAGCAAATCTGACCCAATTTTGTGACCTTTTTTGCAGCAGTTGTTAAGTGAACCATGTGGTTGTTAAGCGAATCATGCGGTTCCCCATTGATTTTGCTTGCCATAAGCTGGCCGGGAAGGTAGAAAATGGTGATCATGTGACCACAGGATGCTATGACGGTCGTAAATGTGAACCAGTTGCCAAGTGCCCAAATCATGTCACATGACCATGGGGATGCTGTGATGGTCGTAAGTGTGAGGACCAGTCATAAGTTGGTTTCCCCAGCACCATCATAAGTCCAAACTGTCACTAAACAAATGGTTGTTAAGCAAGGACTGCCTGTATTACTTTCATGGAGGTAGGTTATTGTAGGCTCTGCAGACCAAGTAAAGGAGAACAAAAGGTGGAGAACCTTTTTCTTCCTTCTGTGCTGCTTCTTTCTAGCATGAATTCTTACAGCTGTACCACATGTACTAGAATCTCACTCACTGACACACACACACACACAATGAAATACCAGTTTTATTAGACAATATCCAGACCCTTTTTTGAAAAATGTTTCACTTTACATATCAAAAACAACATTTTGCTCTATGTGGAAAGATCCAATAAAGTGTGGCAAGGCTTGAAAAGATTTTAAATAGATGTGAGGGGGAAATCACAGGGATAGACAATGGCTGGGTTCATGGTTTGCATCATTATGTCTTAGTGTGTTCTGCAAATCTAAACATTGTGGCTTGCATAGCAGTGATTTATGCCTTAGTGGGTTGTGCAAATCTAGCAATCGTAGTTTATTTAATAAACCAATACTAAGCACATGATGGCTTCATTTGCAAAGACAGACAATTATCTGCTGACTCTTGTAGCTGCTTAAAATACAGGTTACATCTTGCCTGGTACATACATCATGCTCAGGAATTACGTTTCTTGTTTGTGTTGTCATGCAGTGTGTGAATTCAACCGTTGCAATTTGTAAACAAGATATGGATCCAGCTATTGTGTAGGGTTCATTCTTGCATTTCCTCATGATAATTGCTTTTTTGGATCTTAGCCCATATTGGTATTTTTATTTAGGTTTAGGTAGGAGTCTGTTGTTAAATTATGGCTATTTTTAGGTTGTTTGCAGGTACAAAGGCTTTAGCAAGAACATTTTATGTTCAAGCTGCAAAGAAATTGGCATTTTAGTACAGGAATCTTTTCCAGATCCTTGTTTGATATGTACATAATTTTGTAGATAATGTTTAAAGCAGTTAACGATTAAAAAACAGTTTGTTTTCATCTACATCACATAACACCACTGTTTGCATAACATGTGTTTTTATTTTTAATTACTTTCACTATCTCTCCTATTAATCCAGAGAAGCATAATGTTCTCTACTGCACATCTTCCTCCCTCATACTTTTTTTTAAGGTGGTTAAAAAAAAACTGTTTTCTAAAACAAGACCAATTTTGAATCCTGCCCCTCCCCTCCTTGGCCCA
Source organism: Charina bottae (assembly GCA_023362775.1). Taxonomy (NCBI): domain Eukaryota; kingdom Metazoa; phylum Chordata; class Lepidosauria; order Squamata; family Charinaidae; genus Charina; species Charina bottae. The sequence goes on along the minus strand of JALMGJ010000008.1, from coordinate 46,074,696 downwards.
GCTGTGAGGGTTCTTTGCTTTCCAAGGACTGGAGACACCACAGCGTTGCAAATCTGTACACAACGTTTTATTGCAGCACACACCTTCCCCAACAACAGGCTTTTACTCTGGGTCGACTCCACCCATCTAGGACATGCAGGTTGCTGTTGCCACATAAACGCATCTTTAATACTCAGTCTTTTAATACTCAGTTCAAACAAAAGTCTCAAAGTAGCATACAACCTTTGCTTTTTTCCAAAAGTCCCTGCAGTAGTTGGGATGAGGTGCTGTCTCAGTGTGGTTGTTCTTCTTCTAGTTCAGGGGTGGGCAACGTCAGGCCCGTGGGCCATATAAGGCCCACGGGGCTCCTGCCTAAGGCCCGCGAGGCTCATGCCCGCAAACCCCACCCCTTCCACACGATTGGCTCCCGCCCGCAAACCCCGCCCCCCAGTGCTTGTGATTGGCTCTCACCCGCAAACTCCGGCCCCCGGTCTGCGGAAATCCCAGAAACCCCGCCCCCCACCCACCCCGGTCCCCGGTTATAAATATCCAAATGGCCCTTGGCAGAAAAAAGGTTCCCCACCCCTGTTCTAGTTGCTACTGAGCTCCTGGCAAAAGTCCATGCTTCAGACAGGACTCCCACCAGGAGATGCTGCTCACCATAACTCGTGGTCCTGGCAGCTGACTGATAGTCCTCTTGCCTGCTTGGAATAGCTGCCAATCTTCAGACGTTGCCTTCGCTTCCCTGCTTATCACCTTTCCTCCAACACACACCTTCCTACTCTGTCTTAGCATTTGCTTTCGTAATCTAAGAGCCTGGGTGGGGTGAGGCTGCCTCTGGACTTTTTGAAAATGCCAGGGTGTGGCTCAATTAACACAGGCAGCTGGAACACCGGTTTGAATGCCTGTGAGTTACATTGAGGGAAATGGGTTGAGAAGTGTTTCTGCCTGGCTACAGCGACCTTTCCCAACTTCGCTCCCTCATACCAGCAAGCAGCAGTTCTGGCCATCATAAGTGTAGAGTAATGTTTAGATTGAGTTTGGGAGATGGCTAAACCTACAAGTCTACACGTTGGTTAAAACCATCCTCAGATCAAATCAAAGATGGTTTCCCTGTGACTGGGGTCTTCTGGCTTGGCATGCAGTAATAAATCTGTATTCTTTGGCATGTCTGTAGACTGGTATGTGTTTGTGAACTTCAGTATTTTTATCCATTATTTTACATTTCTAGTCTTTGAAAATGGATCAGTTGTAAGAGAAAAGCAAAAGATGGCCTAGATCAGGGGTCCCCAACCTGTGGGCCGCGGCCCACTAGTGGGCCACGGCCTGTTAGGAACTGGGCTGTGGGGCTCCCACCCGCAGACCCTGCCCCCTTCCACGTGATTGGCTCCTGCCTGCAAACCCCGCCCCTGGTGCTTGTGATTGGCTCTCACCCGCAAACCCCGCTCCCGGTGCATGCGATTGGCTCCCGCCCGCAAACCCCGCCCCCGGTCTGCAGAAAATCCAGAAACCCCACCCCCCAGTCCGCGGAAAAATCATCTTTTGAAACCGGTCCCTGGCACCAAAAAGGTTGGGGACCCCTGACCTAGATGACTTTATGTAACTCATCGAGGGTTTCTGAATTGTAGCAGGGTAGAAATGTGAATAATAGCTAAATAAATAAATAATATTGCAGATATTTATGTCTTGCTCACTTCTAAGCCCAGTTAAATTATTAGTTTTATTGGGGGGGGGGTGCTGTGGTGGTATAGAAAACCCAGCAAACCATATTAAGCATATAGGTTTGTATTCTGAAGCATTTCTTAGCAACAATAGGATAAACCAGCCTTTCTCAACCTTTTGACCCTGGAGGAGCCCTTGAAATATTTTTCAGGCCTCGGGGAACCCCAGCACATTCAGGCTCAAACATAGGCCAGACGTTACAAAATTATTATATTCTGGAGTCCTTGGTGCTGCTCTCTGAGTCCACAGGACTCCACAGTTCAACCCTGAGCTACAAATATTCTCTTCGATTATTATATTCGTTTCATGGGTAGGCCTGTATACTGTATATGCACTAACAGTGTTCTTAAACTAAAAATAAAGAATGAAACTTACCTCTTTAATGTGATGCTTGTCCTTCCATGCCTAGATTTTGGTAATAGGAGGGTGCGAAGTAAAAAATAAATGTTTATGGTACATGTTGATAACATGAGGAAGGATGCTACAAGTGTGAAAAGTAACAGTGGGGTCAATTTAATGGTTTATCAAGGCATTCCAGAGGAAAGGGCACTGAGTGATTGCATTACCCCTCTTATCTTTCTGTTATCTATCTATTCCAGTGCTCTTGTCAATACATATATAATGTAGAGCAGTGTTTCTCAACCTTGGCAACTTAAAGATGGGTGGACGTCAACCCCCAGAATTCCCCAGCCAGCCCTGGTTGACAAACACTGATATAGAGGTTGGGCTTGTTCAGGGCTCTCTTCTGCAGTCTGCCAGCTGGGAGCCCAGAGACTCACCGTGAGTATATCTAATAAAGTATACTTTGTTGTCTATACAGTCGGTAAAAACAAGACCTGGAGCTGACTGTAGTTCAGATCACGAACTTCTTATTGCAAAATTTAGAATCAGACTAAAGAGAATAGGGAAGACCCACAGATCAGTTAGATATGAGCTCACTAATATTCCTAAGGAATATGCAGTGGAGGTGAAGAATAGATTTAAGGGACTACATTTAGTAGATAGGGTCCCAGAAGAACTATGGACAGAAGTTCGCAACATTGTTCAGGAGGCGGCAACAAAAAACGTCCCAAAGAAAAAGAAAACCAAGAAGGCAAGATGGCTGTCTGCTGAAACACTGGAAGTAGCCCAAGAAAGAAGGAAAGCAAAAGGCAACAGTGATAGGGGGAGATATGCCCAATTAAATGCAAAATTCCAGAGGTTAGCCAGAAGAGATAAGGAATTATTTTTAAACAAGCAATGTGCAGAAGTGGAAGAAGACAATAGGATAGGAAGGACAAGAGACCTCTTCCAGAAAATTAGAAACATCGGAGGTAAATTCCAGGCAAAAATGGGTATGATCAAAAACAAAGATGGTAAGGACCTAACAGAAGCAGAAGAGATCAAGAAAAGGTGGCAAGAATATATGGAAGATCTGTATAGGAAGGATAATAATATTGGAGATAGCTTTGATGGTGTGGTCAGTGAGTTAGAGCCAGACATCCTGAAGAGTGAGGTTGAATGGGCCTTCAGAAGCATTGCTAATAACAGGGCAGCAGGAGACGATGGTATCCCAGCTGAACTGTTTAAAAACTTGCAAGATGATGCTGTCAAGGTGATGCATGCCATATGCCAGCAAATTTGGAAAACACAAGAATGGCCATCAGATTGGAAAAAATCAACTTATATCCCCATACCAATAAAGGGAAGCACTAAAGAATGTTCAAACTATCGAACAGTGGCACTTATTTCACATGCCAGTAAGGTAATGCTCAAGATCTTGCAAGGTAGACTCCAGCAATTCATGGAGCGAGAATTGCCAGATGTACAAGCTGGGTTTAGAAAAGGCAGAGGAACTAGAGACCAAATTGCCAATATCCGCTGGATAATGGAGAAAGCCAGGGAATTTCAGAAAAACATCTATTTCTGTTTTATTGACTATTCTAAAGCCTTTGACTGTGTGGATCATAACAAATTGTGGCAAGTTCTTGGTGGTATGGGGATACCAAGTCATCTTGTCTGCCTCCTGAGGAATCTGTATAACGACCAAGTAGCAACGGTAAGAACAGAGCACGGAACAACGGACTGGTTTAAGATTGGGAAAGGAGTACGGCAGGGTGGTATACTCTCACCCTACCTATTCAACCTGTATGCAGAACACATCATGCGACATGCTGGGCTTGAGGAATCCCTGGAGTTAAAATCGCTGGAAGAAACATTAACAATCTCAGATATGCAGATGATACCACTTTGATGGCCGAAAGCGAGGAGGACCTGAGGAGCCTTATGACGAAGGTGAAAGAAGAAAGTGCAAAAGCTGGGTTGCAGTTAAACCTCAAAAAAACCAAGATTATGGCAACAAGCTTGATTGATGACTGGCAAATAGAGGGAGAAAAAGTGGAGGCAGTGACAGACTTTGTATTTCTAGGCGCAAAGATTACTGCAGACGCTGACTGCAGCCAGGAAATCAGAAGACATCTACTTCTTGGGAGGAGAGCAATGGCAAATCTTGATAAAATAGTTAAGAGCAGAGACATCACACTGACAACAAAGGTCCGCATAGTTAAAGCAATGGTATTCCCTGTAGTAACCTATGGCTGCGAGAGCTGGACCATAAGGAAGGCTGAGTGAAGGAAGATAGATGCTTTTGAACTGTGGTGTTGGAGGAAGATTCTGAGAGTGCCTTGGACTGCAAGAAGATCAAACCAGTCCATACTCCAGGAAATAAAGCCAGACTGCTCACTTGAGGGAATGATATTAAAGGCAAAACTGAAGTACTTTGGCCACATAATGAGAAGACAGGATACCCTGGAGAAGAAGCTGATGCTAGGGAAAGTGGAAGGCAGAAGGAAGAGGGGCCGACCAAGGGCAAGATGGATGGATGGTATTTTGGAGGTGACGGACTCAACCATTGGGGAGCTGGGGATGGTGACGGCCGACAGAGGGCTCTGGCGTGGACTGGTCCATGAAGCCACGAAGAGTCGGAAATGACTGAACGAATAAACAACAAAAATACTTTGTTGTTTCTATCTCCAAATGCTTTGGTTTTATTCCTGGTGAGTGACTTCCTCACAACAGCGCACAAATTCATTTAATATTTTAGTGGGCTGCAAGCAAGAACTGCACTAATTTCAGTAAGGTCTATGTAATGCTTGGCTGGGGTAAATACAGAAAGGTGGACATTATAAAAGGAATAACCTCGTGAATAGTGAGTTAATTAAGGTGGAGTCTTTTTGAATGATGTCAAATGCTTCTTCCTAGTTTCTCGCCACATGAGCTAAGTAACTGTTTATGAGATAAGTTGCCCACACACTGGCATTCTGTCTCTTCTTTGTTTATGTCTAATCTAATTCCATTTCCTTCCCCAGCTTCTCTCTCAGCAGGACTGCAAAGGTTGAGAACCTGTGTCTTTGTTAATATAAACAAAATTTCAGGAAGCTTAGTTCTGTACCCCCATGTATATTTCCCAGTGAATAAATCCTATTAACATGGCTGGGACGGAAAAAATTGCAAATGAAAGAAGGTGGTGGTGGTGGTGGTGGTGGTGGTGGTGGTGGTGGTGGTGGATGACGAGGAGGAGGAGGAGGAGGAGGAGGAGGAGGAGGAGGAGGAGGAGACGACTAGTCACAATATAGATTCAACAGCACCTGGCCAATCTTATCTGGGCTGGAAAGGTTTGATGACTATCCAGATGGAAGACTATCAGCAAATCCCAGGTGCTAGACTAGGAAATAAAACAGAACCCTCAAAATCCTGGAAGAAGGCAGTGGCAAACCACCCCATTCTGTTACCAAGAAAACTACAAAGATGTCTCTGTGAAGTCATCCCCAGGAAGTGAGCTTAGAAGCTCAGGTAGCACCAAGCTGACCTTGGCTGATTTCAAAAACTAACCAGGGTGGGTACTTCAATGGGAGACCACCACGAACTCTCCATACTTCAGACTTAGACAGGGAAATCTAAAAAAAAATCATTATGGAAGAAAGCAGTGGAGGAACCACTTCTTCTGTTACAGAAAACACTGTATAGAAGTGTCTATGAAGTCAAGATGGATTGGAAGGAGAGGGGAGCCAACAGTTCTAGGCAGCTGTTAGAGAACTTTATCCCTCCAGTCAGTGCCCTATTCAGATTAGCATGACAAGTTAAGTTTGGAGTCCAAGCGACCTGGTGGGTGCCAATTTGGGGAAGGTTGAGATGGAAAAGTCCAGCAGAACTGAGAGTCTTATTCGGGTGATAGTGGCCCAGCCACCATTTCTCAGCTAACTGTTGGAAAGTAGTTATTAGAAAGCTGAACTAATGCCATTTTAGAAGGGAGGACAGCATATCACCATGATGGAGAAGCAAGAGGGTCACATAGACAGATAAGAAAGGAATGAGAAGAAACCATTACACTTCTAGCAACAGAGATAAGGTGCACCAATTAGAAAGTGAGAATTGGGGCTAAACCTTATTAGGAAAGCTAAATTTGAGAATTGTAGAATTAGACATGCGCTAAGTAGTTGTTTGTTGGGCTAGGGATTCGAACTTCCGAACTTGCGACCTTCCGATCGACAAGCCTGGCGTCTTAGCCGCTGAGCCACCATGCCCCAGTTGTTTATACCTGACTATAAAAGGATGTTGCGCCCCTTGCATGGGGCTGGCCACACTCATTGCTCAATACTCTTGCCTTGTGTGCTAAATAATTTTACTTTAAATTTTGAATTATGGCATCTGGGGTTTGACCTGAGCAAGCAGCAAACCCTAGGGAAGAAATTATTCCAACATAATTTCATAGGGTGATTTTGAAAACAAAAAGGAGATAGAGAATAAGCCACCTAATGTATGGCCAGCCTCTGGGTTCCTGTAAAAATCTGAGATCCCATGCTGCCCAAATCAGAGACTCAGACGGAGGTTTCAAAAGAGAACAGCTTTTATTTGGCCAAGCAAAAAGCTGGGTGAGTTACACACCAACATGGAGTTTAATAGAAGATTATATAGTTACAGAGAACAAAGAAATTTACATTTCTAGCATAGGGACCAATCAGGCAATTCATATGCATTATCACCTCCCCTTCTAACATCCTGGCATTTTCCAGATGTATGCACAGAAAGAAAATAATTGACTTTTGATAAGAGACAGTACTGACCAGCTTTGATCTTAGAGACCTTGGAGCCGTCTGGTTCTGCCTTAATTAACAGATTACATTTCAAAGGAAAACATTCACACATTCCATTCCTGTGAGCGAAAAACAACACCCTCCTATCTCCCTTTTCCACGGCTCCACAGTGGGGCCCCTTTTAAACAAACAAGACATTTACAATCCCATTTAGGAAACTCTGTTAGAGTGAAATGTGTACACAGATAGAAACTATACATGCTAAATATTAAACCTATGGGGGGGCTATATTACCCCCCCAGGGCCCTATACTAATGTATGTGGGAAAGACCTTGGCAGAATGGGCCAGGGCTGCAACTAGGGGGGGCAAGCGGGGCATGTGCCCTGGGGTGCTGCACTGGGGGGGGGTGCCAAAATGACAAAATAGTATTTGTTTACCGAATGTTTCTGGGGGGGCGGTTGCAGAATCCATGTTTGCCCCGGGTGACAAAGACCCTAACTGCCCTTCTGGAATGGGCCAAGAGATGCTGCCTGGGGAATGATCAGATAAGAGACAGCATAGCCCGCAGCTGGATACTGGGCGGGGCAAAAGGCTCAGAAGGGACCCTCCCTAGTTTCTTGGACTGTAAAGGAGACGTGGGGAGAATTGTAATTTGAGACTTGCAAGTTTCTGTTAATGTAGCTTTACAATAAGGTAGAATTAGCTCATCTGGTCAGGTTTCCTTTCTAGTCTACCTGGGAAGGCTGACACCTACCTTGCCTGGAACTCCTGGAAAATTCAGGATGCTGGGAAATCAGAATTCAACCTCATTTCACTCCCTATCCATATTGATGGTACCTTACAGGTAAAAAGAATGGGTATAGAGTGCACATTCCATTCCCCAAAAGGGAAATATCAATTTGGGGTCAGAAATTTCAATGGAGAGAGTGGTCTTTCCATATCTGATTGTCCCTCCCTCCCCCTGAGTTGCTTTATAAAAAGAACGTTGGGAAGTCTGATCAAAGGTCCCATATTTATTTGGCCTTTCTCCGTCAACGGGGATCAGGCTTCACACGTTTAAGAAGCCAACTGTTATTTCAGTTAACATTCTGCTCACGCTCTGGAATCTCATTATAATTTATAATGATGCACGTTAGAGATAAAAGACTGCAGAGAGGAGGCTGCCTTCTGTGGTGGCGTTTTTCAACCGCTACCAAGTGCCACTGAAATCTTTTAGAAGTAGGAAAATGAATGGCGTAATTTTCTATTATCCGGGGATCTGTAGAGGGACTGATGCTCTGTATCCAGTGAAATGTTCCTCGCACCCAAATGAAATAAGATACAGAAAGGAGGAATTTATTTAGCAATTAGCGTACAAAATACCTTCGTCTTTGTTTCATTAATCTGAACAAGGATCCTGCAAAGTTAGATTTTCTAAAAGGGTGAGTATATGTGTGTTCATTCCTCCAGCCAGCTGCATGGAGATGCTATTCTCTCTTTCTTGGCGATCACTTGTAGCCGAGTAAGATTGTCTTCCAGGGGTAAAATCTTAACAGTGGATCCATAAGTGGCTGTAAAGGCCAATTCTGGATCCGCACAATCTCCCACAATGAGGGCATAGGTTTCCAGGTGTAAGACAGTCACGATGAGGGTTTGCTTGACGTGCCTTCCTCTTAGCTCATTTCTCCCTTTCGCCCTGTACTCGTGCTTCTTCAAAGTCCATAGCGCCATTAATAAAGGCTGACCTCCAACTGAAACGCTCATGAGTTAGGGCTTCCCAGTTCTCAATGCTGATATTATTTTTTTAAAAAAATTAGCTTTGAGAGTATCTTTGAATCTATGGATCTTTGGATGCCATTCACCCATCCTAGACTCTGGAGAAACGTTTTGCCAATCCCTGTTTTTTTATAGAAACGTGGCTGGGGAAGGGCACAAGCAGCATGGGAGTGCCCCAGTGCAAGTCTGACCCCTTCTACGTGCATTGCAACATCACCTATATGTTGATAGTCCATCACACAGGATGTATATGAGATGGGCGGCCTACAAATTTACCAAATAAATAAATAGATGCCCCAGAGGCAGAAATTGCAGAGTAACACTGCAAAGCTGCGTTTGTCCCTATGCACCGATCAGTCTCGTTAATGTGGGGTGGAGCAGGATTGATGCAGGAAGCAGGCTGTTCCGCTGCTTCATAGCTCTCAGAGTCAGGAAATTCCTCCTTACTTGAGTTTGGATCACCGCAGACGGTGACTGCAGCCATGAAATTAAAAGACGCTTGCTCCTTGGGAGGAAAGCTATGGCAAACCTAGACAGCATATTAAAAAGCAGAGACATCACCTTGCCGACAAAGGTCCGCATAGTTAAAGCTATGGTTTTTCCAGTAGTAATGTATGGCTGTGAGAGTTGGACCATAAGGAAGGCTGAGCGCCGAAGAATTGATGCTTTCGAACTGTGGTGCTGGAGAAGACTCTTGAGAGTCCCTTGGACTGCAAGGAGGTCAAACCAGTCAATCCTAAAGGAAATCAACCGTGACTGATCATTGGAAGGACAGATGCTGAAGCTGAAGCTCAAATCCTTTGGCCACCTAATGCAAAGAGAGGACTCACTGGAAAAGACCCTGATGCTGGGAAAGACTGAAGGCAATAGGAGAAGGGGATGACTGAGGATGAGATGGTTAGATAGCATCACCGATGTAATGAACATGAATTTGAGTGAACTCCGGGAGACAGTGGAGGACAGGAGGGCCTGGCTATGGTCCATGAGGTCACGAAGAGTCGGACACGACTAAACGACTGAACAACTGTAAAGCTTCCACCTCTTAGTTCTTGTCTTATTCTTGGGTGGTCTGGAGATAATAAATCCACACCTCTTTCTCTGTGACACCCCTTAAGTCTTGCTATTTGCTATCATATCTTCCCTTAGTCTTCTCTTCTTTAGGCTAAATATATCCAGTTCTTTTAACTGTTCTACATAGGATTTGGCCTCCAAGCTCCTCAGCACCTTTGTGGCTCTTCTCTGCAGTCCTTCGTGTTCCTCAGCATCCTTGTATTGAGGTGACCAAACACCTGGACACAGTATTTCAGGTATGGTCTGACCAATTGACCAATATGATCTGAGGGGCATGGTGGCTCAGCGGGTAAGATGCCAGGCTTGTCGATCGGAAGATTGCAAGTTCGAAGGTTCGAATCCCTAGCCTTGCACGTGGAGTGAGCTCCGGCACTTGCCCCAGCTCTTGCCAACCTAGCAATTTGAAAGCATGCAAATGCAAGTAGATGAATAGGTACCAGCGTTCCGTGCACGTCATGCCTAAAACCTACTGAAAAGGAAAGCATTAGCACTATTGATAATTAATCTATCCCGTACCTATGCCTCTATGCCGGCCACATGACCATGGAAGCATCTTCGGACAACGCTGGCTCTTCGGCTAACAAATGGAGATGAGTGCCAACCCCTAGAGTTGGACATGACTGCACAAATGTGCAGGGGGAACCTTTACCTTTTATCTGACCAATTAGGAGTATTTAGAAGTGGAGTCTTAAGTTCATTCTTGTTTCCCCCAAAGCATCTTCGCTCGAGTGTTTTTAATTATCTCTGCATGCACCCCATTTCCCATCTATCCACTGTTCACAGAGAAGCCAGGCAGTGAATCCCAGAACGAATAGAGAGATTTTCCTTTATATGCTTGTATAAGTTTGACATTATCTTGCAAAGGAACTTTCTCGGAGTGGGTTGCCGAACTCTGGAGAATATAGTATGCTATACGAAAATGCATAGAGCTTTATTGAAACATTATTTTGTCTGTTGTACAAGCCAATGTATTGACATATTTACATTCATAGAGAAGAGCAATATAGATCAAAGTGACTGAAATCCATTTCACACTGCCCAGCACATTAAATCAAAGTATTTCTTCTTGCCTTTTCCTTCTCCTTCTGCAAATTAGTTCAATCCTTTTTCTTCCCAGGGAGCAGTTATCCATTTTCAGCTAGTTTTCCCTGTGTTACATGTTTCTTGACAAGGAGGATCTATATAAGTGATAGGAATCAAGCTTGAATGAAGCTGTCTTGGGTATTCCTATCTCAGAAGACCACATAGGAAAAGTCTTGCTCCTGAAAGCCTTTCTAAAACAGCTCTAATTACATGGCACTCAACAAGTCCTCCCCCAATGCTATACCCCACCATTCCTTTACTTTTTTTTTCTCCCCAACTTTTAAAAAATGTTTGTACTTCACCTTTCTGGTACCTCCATATAACTGTGGAGTCCTTGGTGCTCTCTGAGCCTTGTTGTTTTCTTGCAGACGTTTCATTACCAGGCTAGGCAACATCTTCAGCTGAAGTCCCACTCCCTTTTCACACTGAAGATGTTGCCTAGCCTGGCAATGAAATGTCTGCAAGAAAACACCAAGGCTCAGAGAGCACCAAGGACTCCACAGTTCAACCCTGAGCTACAAATATTCTCTTTGATTGGTACCTCCATATAAATGTTCAATGCTCCTACTTAATTTACGCCAACTTATTTCTTGCTTAGGGTCATCCCATCTATCGATCTTTCTCTCTACCACCTCCACCAGCATGAGAAACTTTTCCAGAACTATTGTTGCTGGTCACATGGCGGAGGGGGGATTATAAACGGCTTCACCAGTGTCTTACGTCATAGACTGCCAATAGGGATATCCAGTCTACAACCATTTTGATTCTGGATTTAGCTATCCTGCATGATGGACTATCGACATTGTAGCTTAAAACACTTTAGCATTACAAAATGTGGTTCAGATGGCTGGACTGGGAGTCACTTTCTTACCCAGATATGGGTCCTATGGTTAGAAGACAATGACCCATTTCCTCATTTAACAGCCTTATCTTTTTCCCCCCAGGGTGGAATGATATGCTAGTAAACCTCTTCCAGTTCCAAAATTGCCCATCATATTTCCTTTGTGCCCTGTGAATTCCTGGTGGTCCCCCGTTTAGGTTCTAATTGAGTCTGACTATGCTTAGCAATTGAACTTAGACAAGGTCAACCAGATGCTGCCACCTAGTGGAGCAACAGAGGAAAAGCCTTTTGAATATGGCCCAGGTAGACAGCATGACAATGACACAACACTGGAGAGATAGGGCTAAAATTACTATTCCTTTTTCATGTATTAGGTTTTTTTTTTTAATCTGACACAACTCTTACTGTTTAAACCTAGGCTATTGTTATTATTTGGACCATAAGGAAAGCTGAGCGAAGGAAGATAGATGCTTTTGAACTGTGGTGTTGGAGGAAAATTCTGAGAGTGCCTTGGACTGCAAGAAGATCAAACCAGTCCATACTCCAGGAAATAAAGCCAGACTGCTCACTTGAGGGAATGATATTAAAGGCAAAACTGAAGTCCTTTGGCCACATACTGAGAAGACAGGATCCCCTGGAGAAGAGGCTGATGCTAGGGAAAGTGGAAGGCAAAAGGAAGAGGGGCCGACCAAGGGCAAGATGGATGGATGATATTCTGGAGGTGACGGACTCGACCATGGGGGAGCTGGGGATGGCGACGGCCGACAGGAAGCTCTGGCGTGGGCTGGTCATGAACTCATGAAGAGTCAGAAGTGACTGAACGAATAAAAAACAAAAATCTATTTTCTATAAAAACGGAAGAGAATGGGATCAAATTTGATGGGGGCGGGGGGGAGAAGCTGGCAGAAGAAAGACTGAGTAAGAAAATGGGATGGATCTGGTTACAGACACTGGAGGAAAAATATTCATGAAAGATTCCCATAGCACATCCTTACAGGAGAGGCTGTTGGTCAGTGGCTCAAAATTCTGAGCCTCTTCTCTCCTGGTCACATGACCTTAGGCACTGCATATGCAGCCTAACTTGTGCTTTAATGGAATGTATGAGACTGCACATAATGAGGAGACAGGATACCCTGGAGAAGATGTTGATGCTAGGTAAAGTGGAAGGCAAAAGGAAGAGGGGCCGACCAAGGGCAAGATGGACGGATGATATTCTGGAGGTGACGGACTTGACCGTGGGGGAGCTGGGGATGGCGATGGCTGACAGGAAGCTCTGGCATGGGCTGGTCCATGAAGTCACGAAGAGTCGGAAGCGACTGAATGAATAAACAACAAATTATTATTATTATATAACTTATATAACTATTAAATAACTGGGGATAGGGGAAAGGATCCAAAATTTTGTTTCGTGAACAAAACAAATGTAGAGAAGTTGTCATGTGGGAAACAATATACTGTATGTAGAGCCAGTTTGGTCTAGTGGTTAAGGTGCTGGGCTAGAAACCAGGAGGCTGTGAGTTCTAGTCCCACCTTAGGCATGAAAGCCGGTTGGGTGACCTTGGGCCAGTCCCTGTCTCTCAGCCCTAGGAAGGAACCAATGGCAAGCCAGGAGACTGAGAGTTCTAGTCCCACCTTAGGCACGAAAGCCAGCTGGGTGACCTTGGGCCAGTCCCTGTCTCTCAGCCCTAGGAAGGAGCCAATGGCAAGCCAGGAGACTGAGAGTTCTAGTCCCACCTTAGGCACGAAAGCCAGCTGGGTGACCTTGGGCCAGTCCCTGTCTCTCAGCCCTAGGAAGGAGCCAATGGCAAACCAGGAGCCTGAGAGTTCTAGTCCCACCTTAGGCATGAAAGCCAGCTGGGTGACCTTGGGCCAGTCACTCTCTCTCAGCCCTAGGAAGGAGCCAATGGGAAACCAGGAGACGGAGAGTTCTAGTCCCGCCTTAGTCATGAAAGCTGGCTGGGTGACCTTGGGCCAGTCCCTGTCTCTCAGCCCTAGGAAGGAGCCAATGGCAAACCAGGAGACCGAGAGTTCTAGTCCCACCTCAGGCATGAAAGCCAGCTGGGTGACCTTGGGCCAGTCCCTGTCTCTCAGCACTAGGAAGGAGCCAATGACAAACCAGGAGACCGAGAGTTCTAGTCCCTCCTTAGGCATGAAAGCCGGCTGGGTGACCTTGAGCCAGTCCCTCTCTCTCAGCCAAACTCACCTCACAGGGTTGCTGTTGTAGGGAAAATAGGAGGAGGAAGGAGTATTAGGTATGTTCGCCGCCTTGAGTTATTTATAAAAATAATAAAGGTGGGATAGAAAATAAAATAAATAAATAAATTGTCAGAGCATGCAACGCTGGGGCGGCCAGTGCTTCTCCAGGACATCAGAGTAATACGTTCTATGCAGTAAACAGACACTCAAGCAGAGATTAGATAAAATAGTCTATTTACTCTATATACATACGCAATCCAAAATACAGTCCAGTAACGTCCAACACAGATACAGATGAGATGAAGCAACGAGAAGAGAGTGAACACTAGATCTCCTCTGCTTATATACATAAACTGACCAATCACATTATAGGTCAAACAAATTATCTGCCACACCCAGCTAACCTACAGCACCTGTAATATGAGTCACATCATACCTTCTACAATGGCTGCTAATTGGATGACTTGCAGAAAATATCAACTCTCACCTAGATAACTCTAGCCTCTCCTGTATAATTAATCTACTTGTAATTTCTGGGTATTTTATAAACCCCAACATAAATAAATAAAATAAATAGATATTTTCTTTGGCTGTTGTGGGTCTTCCGGGCTGTGTGGCCGTGTTCTGGAAGTTGTGGTTCCTAACGTTTCGCCAGCATCTGTGGCCAGCATCTTCAGAGGGCAGGAGCACAGATAGAAGCAAAATCTCTGTGCCCAGGTAGAGTGGCAATGTTCTATTTATAGAGCTAAATTATAGGAGATTAGGTGGGGTTTTTTGTTGTGTTGAAATGTTAACGAGTGGCTGATGAGCGTGATTAGCATGTTCATTGTGAGAAGTATTCCCATGTCCTGGTGGTTGGACTGAGTTCGTTGACCTTTTGCAGGCTGTGTTTTTCAGGACTGGTAGCCAGGTTTTGCTAATTTTTAAACTTTCTTCTTTTTTATTGTAACTGTGCTGGTGTTTGTGAATTTCAATGGCTTCTCTGTATAATCGGGTGTAGTGGCTTTTGGTGTTGTCCAGTATTTCTGTGTTTTCAAATAGGATTTTGTGTCCCGTTTGCTTGAGAGCATGTTCAGCTACTGAAGATTTTTCCGGTTGCTGTAGTCTGCAGTGTCTTTCATGTTCTTTTATCCTGGTGTGAATGCTTCGTTTTGTGGTTCCGATGTATACTTGTCCACAGCTGCATGGTATGCGGTATACTCCTGCAGCGGTGCGGGGGTCCCTTTTGTCTTTTGCTGATTTTAGCATTTGTTGTATTTTTCTGGTGGGTCTGAAGACTGTTTGAAAGTTGTGTTTTTCCATCAGTTTTCCCATGCGGTCAGTGACTCCTTTGATGTAGGGCAGGAATACTTTGTTTGTGGGGGGCTGTTTTTCTTCAGTTGGATGTTGTTTTCTTGGTTTGATGGCTCTTTTTATTTCATTCTTGGAATAGCCATTTGCCTGTAGGACCCAATTCAGATGGTTAAGTTCATTGTTGAGAAATTGGGTTTCACAGTTTCGATTAGCACGATCCACCAAGGTTTTGATCATGCCTCTCTTTTGTCGTGGGTGGTGACTGGAATTTTTGTGTAGATATCGGTCCGTATGGGTGGGTTTTCTGTATACTTTGTGTCCTAGTTTGAGGTCCGGATTGCGTATGAACAGTGTATCTAAAAATGGAAGTTTGCCATCAGTTTCTTTTTCCATAGTGAATTGTATATTGGGGTGGATGCCGTTTAGGTGGTCCAGAAATTTCTCCAGTTCTTCTTCAGTATGACTCCAAATTGCGAAGGTGTCATCCACGAACCGGAACCAGACTGTTGGTGTAATGGGTGCCGATTCCAAAGCCTGTTTTTCAAAGTGTTCCATGTAAAAGTTTGCTATGACTGGGCTCAGGGGGCTTCCCATGGCAACGCCATCCATCTGTTCGTAGAACTCATTCTCCCATTGAAAGTAACTAGTTGTTAGGCAGTGTTGAAATAAAGCTGTAATGTCTTCTGGGAAGATTTGCTTGATGAGTGCCAGGGTGTCCCTTACTGGCACCTTGGTAAACAGGGAGACCACGTCAAAGCTGACCAGTTTGTCCGTGTGGTTGAATTTTAGGGTGCTGATTTTGTTGATGAAGTGTCCTGAGTCTTTGATGTGGGATGGAGTCTGTCCGATGTGGGTCTGTAAAAGGGTTGCCAAATGTTTGGATAATTCATATGTCGGGGAGCCAATGGCACTTACAATGGGTCTGAGTGGGATCGAGTCTTTGTGGATTTTGGGGAGTCCGTATAGTCTAGGTGAGAGAGCTTCTGTCTTGCAAATACGTTGTAGTACGTTGGGATGCAGGGAGGAGCTCTTTATCAGTGTGTTGGTTTGCTTCATGATTTTGCTGGTCGGATCCCGTCTTATTGTTCTGTATGTGGTGGGGTCTAGTAATTCTCTGATTTTGTCTTTGTATTCATCTATGTTCATAATTACCATGGCATTGCCTTTGTCCGCTGGAAGGATGATGATGTCTGGGTCCAAATTGAGGGTCTCTATGGCGTTTCTCTCCTTCTTAGTAATGTTGCTGGTGGGGGGCTTTGCTTTCCTTAGGATTCTTGCCACTTCACCCCTTATTTCTTCTGCTTCTTCCTCTGGACGTTGGTGAATGGCTGATTCCACATTGGCAATGATATCTTCCACTGGAATTCTGGTGGGTGTAATTGCAAAGTTTCCTCCTTTGCTTAGGATGGAGGTTTCTTCAGGAGAGAGCAGGCGTTCTGTCAAATTGATGACAATGCGTGAAGTATCCAGTGCCGGTTTTGGTTGACTGTTTTGGCATTTGTTGAATTTTTGCTTTTGTCTGTTTGTGTAGTCAAAGATGTCCTTTTCCATTTTTCTGTAGGATATGGTATCAATCTTGTCCCAATCCTGGCTTCTCATTTTGTGACTAAGGCTCATATGTGTGTCGAATAGATCTTTTTCTGTGATGGCAAGGTTTCGGCGGGTTGTGTGAATTCTCTCGCGCAGGAGGGCTTGTTCAAGGCGGTCGTAAATGCGGCTGGCTTGTGACGATTTGAAGGTCCTTTTCGTTCTGAGAAAAGCTGGAATGGTCCTGGTATCTCTGCATCGCACTAGGAAGGTTAAGGAGCAGAGGAACTCCGGCCATGAAAGCCTTCGACAATACATAGATATTTTCTTATTTCTACAGGTGCCAAGTATGAAGCTCAGTAAAATGAACAGACCTCTTCCTGTGAAATTACTGTTTTGTTATTATTTATTCATTTATTTAAACAATTTACAGGAGCTGCCCATCTCAGAAGACTTCATCGTCATAATCAAGGATACCTACATGGGAGTTAGGCAGCCTATAAATGTGATTAATCATCATCACCATCATCTTGCATTAAAAATAATGGGCTTTCCCTGTTGTTGTTGTTTTGTTTTGTTAGGAAGGATCAGAGGCATCTTCCCAGTGATGCTTCCTTCAGTGGTTGATATCAGCATGTCCTTCATCTTCCATCTGTAGACACAGACAAACTTTTCATTACCATAAGTTTGAAGTAGATTAGCAAGAGGAATGGAGGGAGGGTCAAAGAGCAGAAAGTGGTCTTGTGTCTTCCTTGCCCTTAATGTCATTTCTCAAACAATAACCAGACTCTGTCACAGTGATGTCTGCAGGGTGTGGTAAAAAAGGTCAAAACAGCAGCCATGATGGTGTGGTTGAAGCTATGTCTGGTTTTTATGTGTGTCACAAACAGGCGGAGCTTTGATCACTTCATGGCCACCACAAAAAATGGGCAAAGCTCTGATTCTGTCATCATGGCCACCATTTTAACTTTTTTTTATCATGTTCTGTAGACACCCCTGCTGTGTTGTATTTTCAGTGAATTAAAGTCAAGATACCTTAACTGTTTTAATTAAGTCCCAGTATCTATAAACAGAAGCCATTCTTTGTATCTCCTCCTTTTGATTTCTGTTTGACTATAACTCCTTCCCCATGCCCTTCTGTAACCAGCTATAGACAGGATGCTTTACAGAATAATACACCATCCATTTGATGAACATGCCTGCAGCCAGTGAAAGCTTCCGTTATAATAAGTAGGTGAGTGTTTTAAGATGCCATGAGACTTGTCACTTTTCTCTCGTGCTGTTTTTCCCCTGAGACTGCTGTGAACTGAAGGATTAATCTGGAGGCCACAGATCTCATCACAGGAGAAGAGTGACATTTCCTGTTTTATTTGTCAAAGAAAGAAGAACCCAGACCTGGCTGAGTCTGGCCTTCTCTGCAGTGAAGGACCTCTCCATATCTGAAAGGGCCTCTAAGTCACGGGGTGTTTTTTCCCTCGCTATGTTTGGGTGGGCAGAAGACACATGAACTCCAACTTTGCCTCAACAAACAGACTGGGGATGTGGTTGTCTTTCTTGAAACCAAGAGGCTGTGCCACTTCATCTCAAAGCCTCCCCGGGTTTCTTACCCCTGTCATATGCAAAAGTAAAAGGAAGCTTCTGTATAGGGTCTGCAGGTGTAGTGAAATCTATTTGGACTTTGGCAAGTCCTGGAGGACATTGAGAAGTGATGTATAATTAAAGGAAGGGAAGGCAACATGGTCAATTCCTTTTGCTTTTAGAAGCATAAGGTCCATTGCTTCACACACAAAAAGCTTAGGAGCTTTTCACGTTTCTCAAAACCAAGCCAATATTTAAAGATTTGCACAGCTGTTCTCTATGAATGAGTCTCAGGTTGAGGAAATACTGATATGGTTCCTTCCCACACCACCACAGTTTCTAAGCGCTCTACTTCCCAACAGTTAGGTAACATGAATTTTCCATCTATAGTCTACTGGTCATTTCCCCACTAGTGACTCATAGCATCTTCTAGAGTTATCCAACCAATATTGTGCCAAAATATCAGTAATGATGACAGACCTTATATTGTGCTCTCTTGATAAATGTTTAGCCTTGAGCTCCTGGGAAGGATGGAGTAGTAATCATTGATCAGTTCTTCTGAAAGGGGATCTCCCATGCTGCTGGCATGGGTGATGCTATGAAGATGCTGTAAGCTGTTAGTGAGGAAATGGCTACTATTAGACTGGTTACTTATTGACATACTGTATGGGAAAGAGACCATTTTGTGAGCTGAGGGTCACAGGTCCAATTCTTGGGTTCTCTAATTAAAACAATTAACTGGATTAACTTGTTCCAGAAGACAAAACAAGAAACAAATGGGTTTAATTGACAAGGAAGCAGATTTTGATGGGACATGATAGAAAATTTCCTAAGAGAGTTGTTCCACAGAGGCTGCCTTAGAAGCTGGTGGACCCTGTGGTTGAACAGAGGCTGGATGCTATTTATCAGGAATGCTGTACAGCAGATTCCAGAATTGGGCAGGGGATGGACTAGATTATTTCCAAAGTCCCTCCCAACTCTTACATTCTATATGATTCGATAGCAGGTGGTGGGACAGATCTCTACAGGAGATACAAAGGGTGGTTGCTAATTTGTAGGAACTCTAGAATTAGGGAGGATAGGTGGGGTAGAATTAGAATATGCACAAATACATTCTTGACTACAGCTGAAAGGTGCCATGGAAAAAACCAATATTTTCACTTGTACTTTTGAAACACAGTCTTATCTGAAGGGGAGGGGAAACTGTTTCTGTTGATATTTATTTATTTATTAGTTTAGTATATTGATAGGCCACCCAACTCATATACATGACTCTGGGCGGCTCACAATTAAAACAGAATAAAAACTGTAAAAAACAACAACCAGAGTTCAAATCAAATCATATCAAGTTTATTAGAGCCCTAAGGCCAGATACAATCAAAATATCTAGTAATGACAGACAGACAGACAGACAGACAGACAGACAGACAGACATATATATAAAATTCCCTTCTCACCCTTATGGGTGGTATGTGTCTTCCTCAACCTCGGGTCCTCTACCAGAGGCCTGGGAGTTTGAGAGTTCTGCACAGTATCTTAGCTGTTCCTAGCACTGCACTCTTCTGGACAGAGAGCTCTGATCTTGCTCCTGGGATCTGCTGGAGCCACTCTCCCAGCTTAGGAGTCACAGCCCCAAGTGCTCCTACCACTGTAGCGGGAAAACTCACCTTCCCAAATGACAGGAGACGAGACCAGCGAGGTTAGAGAATACAGGTTTATTGCTAGCAAGGTTCAGAGCGATAGCTCAGCAAATCTGAACCCCGAACTACTCCCAAAGTCTACCTTTTATAGGTTTTGCAATCAATACAATCACAAGATCAGCAGTTGGTATCACAAGCTCAGCAGTTAATACATAGTACATCAAAACAGGATAGGAAAAGGGGAAGTTATCTTACCCCATCTGCGAGTTTAGGGAAGTTTAGGGAACTTACAACGTCTGCACCTTTGTGTTACAAGGGTTAGTATGTGTGCAAGAACACTGAGCAAGCTTGCAACATCAAGATTGCTAACTAAGCTTTTAATATCAAAAGGAGACTTTTGGGCCTACCTGCTTCATTCCCCCCTTTGGAACTTCACCAAAATTCCCTAATTACGGTGGAGTTTCATATAATGGCTGAAGGTCCTCCAGGTTATAACCCTATTCATATTCTCACCATGCCATGGCCTTGGCGGTTGCCTTCCTATCCACTAGCAAGGAGAGAGAAATCCCTGGGCAACAAAGCTGGCTTTACACTGCAGGAAGAAATATCTTACTGAACACTCATCTGGAACCTACAGCTTACTAAAACAAAGGACAGGTTGGTTACCTTTAACACTTTACCAAAAGTCTCAAACTCACTGTCCACAGCTGTGTTCCAATGTTCTTGCCTCTCAACAGGCGGAAGCAACACGTCTTGAAAGGACTGGGTTTGTTTCAGGTGATTTGACACACTGTCACCTGCTAATTTATAAATCTGTCAGGCTTCACACCCTGGAATAAGAGGACCCATGAGGAATGACCACTGTATTTCCTCATTACCGTCTTCTTTCCACTACCTGACTCCCTCTCCAGGCCCTGCATCTGCCCAGGTGAAGTTTCCACTTCCTTCACCTGAGGGGCCCTGTTTAACACACTAGGAGAGGGGGGGAACAGAAGAAACCTGAACTGGTGTTTGCCCATTTACTGAAGTATGGACAGTAGGTTTTACAGGTCAGCAATGCAGCAACACTTCTGCAACCTTAGCATACAACCTTTTCCAACCAGTAGGCTGCTTAAACATAAAGCACTTCTGGAAATATGGATTTGACTATGGCCCAATGAAACAATGATAAGCCTTGGATTTTAATTAACAACCAACAACCAACAACCTGAAGCACTGTGCTTCTGGTTGGTTTTTCAAAGGCTTCAAGGCGTGACTTGCAGGGGTCATGCCACCTTGGGTTTTAAAAGCTTCCAGTTTCATAAAACACATTTAAAGGTTTTTTTGGGGTTTTCCTGTTCTTTCCATCCTCACCGGCCCCGCGTCTCCGCTGGCCGCGGCAGCCACCCGTGGCCGGCAGCGGAAGCCCATGAGGAGCTCACAGGAACAGTGATAACAGTGATAAATAAATAAATAAATAAACAGGAATGGATGGGTGGGGGGGAGGAGTGCAGTCGAGGGACCGCACAATTGAAAGTTGTTCTCTTCTGAATGTTATTTTCTCTTAGATCCAGGACCTCCAGCAAGCGCTGGATTTATTTGGTAACCAAATTTAAGGTCCTTATTTAGAACCTCCAGCACGCGCTGGACTCGTTCACCAGATAAATTTAAGGTCCTGTCTCCCAATAACCCCCCAGCACACGCTGGCTAATTTTAAAGGTTATTGCTCTCCCACAAACAGCCTCCCAGCACACGCTGGCAGCCTTTAAAGGCTATTTATCCTACAGAACAACTATCTTGAAAGGGGTTTCCACCGAAGGGGGCTGAAATGTGTTGGATTAAATCGAGCCACACATCGATGTAGGGGGCCTGATCGGGATGGCCTTCCGTGGGATGGCAAATGTACCCTTGGCCGGCCACCCGACTTGAAAGGTTGGCCATTCTCCCTTACAAAAGCGTTTTAACTGCATTCTGCTCCACTTAATGCCGTAGTCCTGACTGACATACGCAGATTTAAAATGTTGCAGCATACAGCCTAACGGAGTGAGGGGCACACTTCCTCCACCACCCATATTCCTCCCAGGGCACCAGACAAGACAATGAGGGAGGGGGGTTGAGAGGAAGGTAAGGGGTCCTTCGCTCTCGGGATAACACGGAGGGATTGGTCACGTTCTCAAGCCTGACCCAGGGAGCCGGACAGTCACGGTCTCCACTGGGAACTGCAGACTTCAACCGCTTCTCACTGGCCCAAGGTGCCGGACACTCGACGGTCACCGTTGGGAAATGCAGCGAACATCCACACAGCAGTCACACCACACAGCCTCCCCTCCTTTTCCTTTTACACCTCGGTCTCACCGGTATTTTCCCCGACTCAATAGGGATTTTTTCGAGGAACCGCAGCCGGCCAACCTTGGCCCCTGTCCGCCTCGGGGGTGATCAACCCCTCCCGTCTTCTCGAGTCGTACTCGGCGGGAGCTCCCTTCCCCAATACTCGCCTGCAGGACTTGTTTCCATGTCTTCCAGCGCTGGTGTTCTGCCTGGTCTCGTTGCCTCGCAAGTGGTTCTTGAAGGTGTCAGCCGGCGCCACAGGGAGCTGGTGTCACTGGGAAGTCCCTCGGAACAAAAGTGTCCGATGGCGCCTGGGAAATTCCCCTTGACTTACTGAATCCCTGCGAGCGTGGTGACCCTCCAGAGGGGCCTCAGGGCCCCGTCGTGTCCTGCCGCAGTCACCAGAAATGTAGCAGGAAAACTCACCTTCCCAAATGACAGGAGACGAGACCAGCGAGGTTAGAGAATACAGGTTTATTGCTAGCAAGGTTCAGAGCGATAGCTCAGCAAATCTGAACCCCGAACTACTCCCAAAGTCTACCTTTTATAGGTTTTGCAATCAATACAATCACAAGATCAGCAGTTGGTATCACAAGCTCAGCAGTTAATACATAGTACATCAAAACAGGATAGGAAAAGGGGAAGTTATCTTACCCCATCTGCGAGTTTAGGGAAGTTTAGGGAACTTACAACGTCTGCACCTTTGTGTTACAAGGGTTAGTATGCGTGCAAGAACATTGAGCAAGCTTGCAACATCAAGATTGCTAACTAAGCTTTTAATATCAAAAGGAGACTTTTGGGCCTACCTGCTTCACCACTACTGGGACCACTTTGGCCTTCACTTTCCACATCCTCTCTAGTTCCTCCTTCAGGTGCTGGTACTTCTCCAGCTTCTCATATTCCTTCTTCCTGATGTTGCTGTCATTTGGCACCGCTACATCTATCACCACCACCGTCTTCTGGACCTTGTCTACTACCACAATGTCTGGTTGATTGGCCAGTACCTGCCTGTCCATCTGGATCTGGAAGTCCCACAGGATCTTAACCCTGTCATTCTCCACGACCTTCTGTGGAATCTCCCATCTGGACTTTGGAGGGCCTAGTCCATACACTGTGCAGATGTTCCGGTACACAATGCCAGCTACTTGGTTGTGCCGTTCAGTGTATGCATTGTATATATATGAAAAACAAGTATGATAGGGTCTAAAAATAATTAAGAATAAAAATACTAAAATCAAAATAAAATACTATTTTAGGAAATTTTAAACCTAAGTAATGGTGTGGCGTATTGTGCAGATGGTAGCACAGAACTGGGCAACTTGGGAGGATATTTTTGAGTCCTTCTCCAAAAAAAGTAGCATTAAGTAGAAATCGCACTCCCTACCTGGAAATTTCTTCAAAATTTGCTGTGGCATCCTAGACCAAGTTAAATCCATAAACACTAGGGAATTACTGGAAGCTTGGCATTCAGACAAATCAGCCATCCATAGACACATAGAAATAAACCATATTTACATACCATTGGGCGTGGTGGCTCAGTGGGTAATTGTCGATTGGAAGATTGCAAGTTTGGAGGTTTGAATCCCTAGCCCCGCGTGACGGAGTGAGCTCCTGCACTAGCCCCAGCTCTTGCCAACCTAGCAATTCGAAAGCATGCAAATGCAAGTAGATTAATAGGTATGTAGCTTGAATCATGTCAACTGGATTTCTGGATTTTTTTTTTAGAAATCCAGTTGACATGATTCAAGCTACAGACAATTCCACCTGGATGACTGAGAACCTTCATAGACATAGATTAATAGGTACCACTTCGGTGGGTAGGTAACAGCGTTCCGTGTGCGTCATGCTGGCCACATGATCGTGGAAGCATCTTCGGACAACGCTGGCTCTTCGGCTAACAAACGGAGTGTCAGGGTTCATGTCTATGAATCCTGCCATTAGAATTAACCATGGCATAGTGCTTGCATAGTAGTTAGGAGGGGGATGGCAGTTGAGTGTTATGTCTGCTGCTGGAAGCTAGAGACAGCTCGGCCAAGGTCACGCACCTGCAACGGAGTGGAGATGGGACCGTTTGCTTCATGAGATCATCGTTGTTGAATTGGCGTGCAAGGGGGATGGTTAAGAGGGCATAGTTTGGCGGGAATTAGCATTCAAGTCTTTAGGAGTGCTTCAATGAACATGTATCCTGAATAAAGCTTTATCTGCATTTCAATGACTTGCATGGAGAAGTGTTTATTGGGACATTGTTGTTGAGATCATCACAGAAAGACTTGAATCTACAATCCAGTCGGTTTATCCTGAGGTTACACGTGGTAACTCCATTTAGTGCCTCCTGAGTGAGAATCGGCTCGTCCAAGCAACTTCAGCATGGAGGAATCTATGGAATGTTTCCAGGCGGGGGAAGAGGAGCAACCAGGCCCTTCTTCAGGCTGGGAAGCGATTTCCAAGGAAGGGAAAAGTGCGGCTGCTGAACCCGAAGCAGCTAAGAAAAAAGCCGCTAAGAAGGGGTCTCGACGGAGTGGAGTAGAGACTACCGAGCTAGCCATGGCACGCACCCCCAGAGTGGGAGCGGAATGGTCCGTGGGAATTGGAGGCGGCATCCAGGCTGGGATGGGAAAACGCACGGCTAAGCCCAGAGTGACCCAGTCCCAGAGGATGGCTTCACTGGAAGCGAAGACTGCACGTATTGATTTTGAAATGGAGACTATTAGTCACCAACTACAAACCCTTATTCAATCCGTGCAGCAACTGTCCCTGGCTCCGAAGCAGGAAGTGATCCCAGGGGTGGATTTACAACCTAAACTGATGACCACGGCAGCAGAGAGCGGCACGTCTAGTGGAGAGGAGGAAGAGGAATTCTCCGGACCCGAAATGGAGGTGCCTCAACCGGCCGTAAGTGGATTACAAAGGGGCCAACCTAGGGTGTTCGCGTTGAACAAATTGAAAACAAGATTTGATGGGGACCCAGGGAAATTGGCTTGCTTTATGACCCATGTCAGGGGTTTTATGGAGGAGTTTGAAGAGTCTTTCTTAACGGAAGAAGCCAAAGTAAGGTATGTCTCCAGTTTCTTAGAGGGAGAGGCTGCTTTATGGCTGGTGGCGTTGCATGACTCTAACTCTCCAGATTTATGGACTTTTAATGGCTTTATGCTAGCTTTACGACGCCGGTTTGAAGATACCCTCTCTAAAATGTCAGCTAAAGTGCAACTGCAGCAGCTACGCCAGGGGAACAGATCTGTTGCCGAATATGCAATGGAGTTTAAAAAGCTTATAGGAATGGTCCCAACCTGTCCTGAAGCTTTTCAGGTGGAATATTTCCAGATGGGGCTGAAACCAGAGATTTTAGAGATGGCAGCAGGACGTGGTGATCCTGACACCCTAGAAGAATGGATTCAATTAGCCGGCAGGGCTGAGAGCACTCAATTAAGACTGAGATCGTACCGGAAGCTGCATAGCTCGGGGAAAACCCCTTTGGGACAGCCACCGGCTAAGAAGCTGGCTAGAGCCAATGCTTGGGAAGAGGAAAAAGAACGCAGAGCAAAAAGAGGCTTGTGTTTCAAATGTGGCAAAGAGGGGCATCACATTAGTGACTGCCCTCAGAAACCCTCTACAGTAAAAGCAAAGCCAGACAGCCAGCTTTCCAAACCATCTAAGCTACCACTACGCAAGGGAACAGCCCATGCTCTGGAATTGGTTGGGGGAGAGAACGACTCCTCTGATGAAGAATTCATGCAGCCGGCGGAAAACGAGCGATGTCTGGCTTGAAGTGCGCCACGGGCCAGGCATTTGCAGATCGGCGCTCCGATCCGCTGGTGAGTGGAGATTGTCCTACCATGCAGGTTAAGATAAAGCTTGAAACTTTGGATGGGAGGGATCAGAACAATTTGATGGCAATGCTGGACTCGGGGTGCTCAAGATGTTTGATGCATCCTGCCATTGTTACAGGACTGAGACTTAAGTTGCATAAGTTAAAAGTTCCCATCATATTTTGTCAGTTGGATGGATCAGATATGAAAGGGGGTCCAGTGGAATATTATACAGAAGCCCTAAAAATGACTATTGGGACGCATCAAGAGACTATTAGGTTCATTGTGGCTCCCATTTCCAATCAGCCCATAGTATTGGGGCTCAAATGGTTGAGGGAGCATAACCCTCAGATTGACTGGGTTTCTGGAGAAATGGAATTTGCAGATGGCTCATATTTGGGAGTTGAGCGGGAAACTGCAGGACTCTGTGTGGTGCGGGAGCTAGCTCAAGCAGCGGTGGCACCGCCAGTGTATGAGGAGGAGGGGGAGATTTTTGTAGAGACGGAGTCAGACCAGATGCCCCCTCATCGGAAAACAGACTGTTCTTTGCAATTGGAGCCTGGGGCAGTGTTGCCTAATCCTAAGTTGTATTCAATGACTCATAAGGAGCTGCAAGAGCTGAGGAATTTTATAGATAAGAACCTAAAGCGGGGGTTTATTGAGCCTTCCACCTCACCCACGGCTGCCCCGGTGTTGTTCAGGAAAAAGAAAGATGGCTCCTTAAGGCTTTGTACGGACTATAGGGGGTTGAATGCTATTTGTATTTCTAATCAATATCCACTACCTTTGATGAAAGATATGCTGGCTCAACTGACCAAAGGGAAAATATTCACCAAGCTGGATTTGAGAGAAGCGTATTTTAGAGTGCGCATAAAAGAAGGGGATGAGTGGAAGACCGCCTTTAATTGCCAATTAGGTTGTTTTCAATATAAAGTCATGCCGTTCGGATTAAGGGGCGGGCCTGGAGTCTTCATGAGCTTAATTAATGAGGTTCTACATGAATTCCTGTACCAGGGGGTATTGGTATCTTTGGATGACATCTTAATATACACAGAGACCATGGAACAACATGTAAAACTAGTAAAAGCAGTGCTCAGAAAGCTTTTAGAAAACAAATTGTATGTTAAGTTGTCTAAATGTGAATTTCACAAAGAAAAACTGGATTTTCTAGGCTACAGAATATCTCATCAGGGCATAGAAATGGATCCCGCCAAAGTCAAAGATGTGTTAGCGTGGGAAACCCCCAGAACAAAAAAGCAATTACAAGCTTTTCTCGGATTTGCAAACTTTTATCGCCAGTTCATTCCCGCGTTCGCCAAGATTGCGTTACCATTAACCGATATGTTAAAAACCAAGAAATCGGCTGATGGCGTATTAGCAAATAAACCTCAACCGAAATTAAAATGGACGCCGGCGTGCCAAACGGCTTTTGAACAACTGAAGCAGTTGTTCACTGCAGAACCCGTTTTAAAACATCCTGATCCAAAACATCCCTTTGTGATCCAGACAGACGCGTCCAATTCTGCGATTGGATGCATATTATTGCAAAAAGACAATAATGATCAATTAAGGCCTTGTGCATATATTTCTCGTAAATTTACTGTGGCTGAACAACGTTGGTTGGTTTGGGAAAAGGAAGCGTTTGCAGTGCGACATGCTCTAGCTACATGGCGACACCTGCTGGAGGGTTCGCCTCATCCATTTGAAGTCTTTACTGACCATAAAAATTTGGAAGCACTTAAAACGCCTCGGAAATTAAATCCTAAACAAATTCGTTGGGCTGAGTTTTTCAGTAGGTTTAATTTCACTTTAAAGTATTTGCCAGCTGGGAAAAACTTTTTAGCAGATGCTTTGTCTAGGTTACCACAACATGACACCCAAACAGAATTGGTGGTATCTACAGTAATGTCTCCGCAACAATTGGGATTATCAAACCAGGAGGAGCCTGGTCCTGAAAGTACCAGACCACCTACACCTGTACAGTTGCAAGGGAACGTGGCTCTCACTAGAAGCAAGGCCAAACAAACGAGAACTCCATGTGAACCCTCCCTAGAAAAAGAACTTAGAACCGCTATGGAGACTGATGATTGGTGGAAAGAGCACAAGCAAACTTTAACTGAAACGAATGGGGTGTGGTGGAACGGAGACAGGTTATATGTTCCAGAGACTGTGAGAAAGGCTATTTTACAACGCTGTCATGATAGTAAAATTGCAGGACATTTTGGATTTGTAAAAACTTTACATTTGGTTAGAAGGCAATTTTGGTGGCCAACATTGAGGAAAGATGTAAAACAATATGTTTTGTCATGTCATGTTTGTGATTCCATGAAAAAAGCGCCCGGGAAACCTGTGGGACTGTTGCAATCTGTGGCTGAGCCAACAAGCCCATGGAAGCAAATTTCAATGGATTTCATTGTAGACTTACCAGAGAGTAAAGTCAAGACTGTAATATGGGTAGTGACTGACTTATTCTCTAAGCAAGCTCGTTTTATTCCTTGTAAAGGATTGCCATCTGCTGGTCAACTAGCAAAGTTATTCATTTTGCACATCTACCGAGCGCACAGCACCCCCTTGCGGATTATAAGCGATTGCGAAAGTCAGTTTACCGCCAAATTTTGGAAATCGTTTTTAAAATTAATTGGCACTGAGCAGGGTCTCACCTCTGGGCACCACCCCCAGACGAATGGGGCTTGCGAACGGCTTAACTCCGTATTGGAACAGTATTTACGGTGTTACATCAGTCATCAGCAAGATAACTGGGTGGAGCTGCTACCTTTTGCTGAGGTAGCTTATAATAATGCTGTTCATCAGAGCACTGGATTCTCTCCATTCAAAATAGCTACGGGCCAGGATTTTGTCCCTATTCCTGAACTACCTGACCCTGCCATAATTCAACAGACTGATCCTGTACTGGCAGATGAATGGATTACAAAAATACGATCAAATTGGCCTATAATGTTGAATATATTGCAGGAGGCCAAAGATTCTTACAAAACCTGTGCTGATCGTAAACGGGCTCAAGAATGGCCTTTAGTGGTGGGAGAAAAGGTTTACCTGTCTACAAAACATTTGAAATCAACTCAGCCATCCAAGAAACTGGGGCCTAAGTTTATTGGCCCTTTTCCTATTGTGAAAGTGATCAACCCGGTGGCCGCTCAGTTAGACTTGCCAAAGAACCTTCGTAGAGTACATCCTGTCTTCCACATCAGTTTACTGAAACCAGTTAAACCTGCTCATCAATGGCATCCAGATCCAGTGACGCCTCCACCTATCATGGTGGGAGATAACGAGCATTTTGAGATTGTGAACATTTTGGACTCCAGAATGCACAGAGGAAAATTACAGTATTTGGTTCAATGGAAACATTTGCCTGTGGGGTTTGAGGAGTGGGTTGATAAAATCCATGTTTCAGCGCCAAGGTTATTAAAGAAATTCCATGATCAATTCCCTGCTAAACCTGGTTAACTGCACAATTGTTATTGTTTCTGTTTTTCAAATCTCAGTGCCTCCCATTGTCTTGCAGCCTGAAGATTTTTGGAATTGTTCCATCTGCCTTTATGTATACTTATACTTTCTCACCTTTCTGGTTCTTTGCATACTACTCTTTCTTTTGGAGGGTCGGCATGTCAGGGTTCATGTCTATGAATCCTGCCATTAGAATTAACCATGGCATAGTGCTTGCATAGTAGTTAGGAGGGGGGATGGCAGTTGAGTGTTATGTCTGCTGCTGGAAGCTAGAGACAGCTCGGCCAAGGTCACGCACCTGCAACGGAGTGGAGATGGGACCGTTTGCTTCATGAGATCATCGTTGTTGAATTGGCGCGCAAGGGGGATGGTTAAGAGGGCATAGTTTGGCGGGAATTAGCATTCAAGTCTTTAGGAGTGCTTCAATGAACATGTATCCTGAATAAAGCTTTATCTGCATTTCAATGACTTGCATGGAGAAGTGTTTATTGGGACATTGTTGTTGAGATCATCACACGGAGATGAGCACCAGCCTCTAGAGTCAGACATGACTGCACAATTGTGCAAGGGGGACCTTTACCTTTACATACCATTCAAAAGATACAATAGAAGGAAAGAAGGAAACAAAAAGACCAGAACACATCCTCTCCAGCAGCCAACACCCAGATAAGGAGGATAAACACCAGACAAACAATCAAGCAGAAAACAATACCCCAATCAAGGAACTACCAAGAAGAAAACCACACCCCCACCAACACTGGCAGGGCAAGCTATTGTATATAAACAGGGAGCAAACCCCACACTTACTTGCGCTGATGATGTTACCTAGTTGGGTAATGAAACATCTGCAAGCAAACAACCAAGCTCAGAGAGCACCAAGGGCTCCACAATACACACTCAAACTAAGTAGCCTAACACATGTTTGGATTCCTTCCTTCCTTCCTTCCTTCCTTCCTTCCTTCCTTCCTTCCTTCCTTCCTTCCTTCCTTCCTTCCTTCCTTCCTTCCGTTGCTTAATTCTGAAAAGACTCTAAGTGGCTTACAAATAGTATCTTGAATTATTTGTAATTCTTCAATGTCAAAGAAGTCAAGAGTTTTCTCCAGGGTTTGAGGAAGTGTTAAGAAGCTTACATGGGTGTGAAAAAAAATAGAAATAGGACTATCACTCAAAAAGTACTTCACGGCCTGATCATGCCATTTGTTCTTCCACATAAGGGAGCAATGGGATAGAAGAGTTAAAAGCACATAGTTGCATGGTACAGATCTCATGTTCAATCCCGAACATTTCTTAGTAGGGCTGGGAAAACACCTGCTTAGGATTCTGAAGATCTTCTGCAAGCCAGTGTCAGATAGTTTAGATAGACCAGTGGTAGCTTCCTGTCTTACTATCAAGGAGGCTTCATACAAAATGGGAGCTTCATTCCAAGGTTCTGTTCATTCTAGCTGTCTTAAATTGAGACATGGAAAGCCCCATTTAATGCTAGACTATAAATATTCAGACTAACCATTGCTAAACCAGGCCTTTGGGTAGAGTGGATGGAACCCCCTTTGTTAGATACGTTTGTCATATGTTACATATTCTGATGCAGTTTTTTGATGTTTTGTTTACTACGCTTATTGCATTGCTATTTATTTTGTTGTGTTTGTGTTGTTTTTACATTGTGAGCCACCCAGAGCCAGCCTGGAGTCAGGTGGTGCTGAAGTAGAAACAAACAAATAAACCAACCAGTCTGTTTTAACCTTCATTGTCCAAATGAACTTCATGGGACTTACTTTTCAGATAAGTAGGCAAACATTTGGGCTACAAAGCTATGATTCTAAGCACGATCATTTGAAAACAAGCTTCACAGAAAGTCAGAGGGATAGATGTGTCATCCAGCACATGAAGACATTCTAAGTTGCCACCAAGTTTTTCTCTCTCTCTAAAGTCTGTGCTGTAAGAACAATGTGTTTGTGTGTGC
This sequence comes from Charina bottae, assembly GCA_023362775.1. Taxonomy (NCBI): domain Eukaryota; kingdom Metazoa; phylum Chordata; class Lepidosauria; order Squamata; family Charinaidae; genus Charina; species Charina bottae. The sequence goes on along the minus strand of JALMGJ010000008.1, from coordinate 46,043,400 downwards.
ATGTTAATATATTCCGGATTTTCTAAATAGCTAATAGCAAACAAAGGCCGGATCATTCCTGGCTGAAAATTGGAAGAAAAATAATACCGCAATGGGGAAAGTAAGCCTTTATTTCATTAAGACAGGATTCTTATTTCCAATGTTCTAAATGAAATTATTAAAAGGACTTACTATAAACTAAAACAGAAATATCCACGTTGCAGAGGAACATTTATGCAGACCATGTGTTCAGTCAGGCTCAGCCATGCAACGTCCCCCATGGGATGGGTTTGTACATATTTTGTCAAATTGATTTGTGGAATAAGCTCTGATTAGCTGGATTGATAGCAAGCTATATGCTAAACCACAAATAAGCCAAGCAGACAATGTGTGAGTGCAGCTTTAATGTTCAGTTATTCCCCATTAAGGTAGCATAGCAAGTTGATGCCATGATTTCTAAATTCAGGTTTGTTTATCTATCTATCTATCTATCTATCTATCTATCTATCTATCTATCTATCATATTTATACCCCGCCTATCCCCTCCCTATCGGAGGACTCTAGGCGGCTTACAGTATTACAAATTCATATCTAATTATACCATTATACAACATTATAATATACAATTTATCATCGCACGCGCTCAGGAAGGGGTTGGGGAACTGACTCTTCTTCCGTAGGTATTGGACTACATGTCCCAGCATACCTTGCTTCCGAGTCGGCTGCTGACGTCCTGGATGTTCGCCAATAGGGTTCCGTCTTCCTCTGTCGTCCTCCGTCCTCCATCGCCATTTTCAGGATTTCCAGGATCTTCTTTCCGTTCCAAGGGCGACACCTGAATTACAGGACGTCGGCAAATTGACCCACTTTAACGTGGTACCCATTTATCTACTTGCTTTCGCTTTCGAATTGCTGGGTTGACAGAAGCTGGGGCGAGTGGCGAGAGCTCACCTCGTCACGCGGGGATTTGAACTGCCGACCATTAGATCGGCAGACTTTACAGCTCAGCGGTTTAACCCGCTGAGCAAACTGCGCCCCTTAGCGATTGCTAAGAAGGAAGATGTAGTGAGCTATTGCTTCATCGTTTCTTAGTTCAATTCACTGGGATACAACCAGTTTTCTATCGTTAGAGCTTTGCCTCTTGATCAGGGGTTCTGGGAAAAACTAACAGCTTCTGCACCTGAAGAAGTTTGAAAACTCCTGCCTAAATGATGTTCTAGCTACATCATTCATGAACTAAAACAGGTCCTTGGCTGCTTTAAATGGCAGGTAATTTTGAGACAAGAGAAAAATAGCATAACTGAGGGCCTGGGCTACATCTTCGTGCTTGCTTATGGCTGCATACTAAGTTTGCTCTAAAGCAGTTTCTTTCAAACTTGACAACTTTAAGACGTGTGGACCTCAACTCCCAGAATTCCCAGGCCAGATGCATTTGTGAGATTGGAGAGATATACTTTGAAGGGCTGGTCTGCTAATACTAATCGCGTTCTGTCTGAAGTCTTTAGATATCAGGAATATAGATAGAAACAAAAGGACAAAGATGTCATTATACATTGTTAGCAGCTAAATAAATACAACATTGCTTCAAAAGACCTAGTTTTCAAAGAGTAAAGATTCATTCAAATCAATGAAATTGACTCTTGGTCATTACAAAGATGTATCCTCTTTTTTGTTGGCAATGATACAGGCATGGTTTGCCCTTTCTTTCTCCTAGGATGGATTTTCAATTTTCCAGTCTGGGCTACAGTGGTCCCTCATCCAAGTCTGAACCAGGTCCAATCCTGCTTGGCTTTTTTTGAGATCAGCCAAAGTTGGCTAGCTGTTGGTAGCTGCTATGATTCCTGGTCCTTGCTGTAATACTATGTCTAGACTCCTATTTTAGATTGCAAGTAGGGGTTCGAGTAAGCAAATATTTCTCAGTAGACAACACTTCTCTATCTCCCTTTTTAAAGGCTATCAGGGAGAAGCTACTTTTGAATAGGGAAAGATTTGTCTTTAATATTATTTTTGCAGAGGAACATTCAATCATAGCTGTATTTTGCATTTTTGTGGTACAGATATTAAGTGCCTAGATGTTGTGTATTTACATTTGATTGTATTTATATTAGTTTTTAGGACAGGACAAGGGTAGGTGTCCTGGTGCACAAGAGTGTGCCAGCAAATTTTGAATCTTCTCGCAATGCCACTGTACCCCAAGTAACCATGAAAAATCAAGGTCTTGGAATTTGAATTTTTCAAGCCTTCTTTTGTATTCAGCAATGCAAAAATGAGAGGAGGAACAGCAGACCAAAAGCAGTAAGTTCAAACGCTCTACAAGAAAATGGACCTAGCGGTGACTTTAAAAACTGCAACATTCAGATACAAGTGTGAGGATTCTGAAGTCTCTCTCATATACCCTGCTGCGACTTTAGAATCAACAAAACCTTTAAAGATTTGAAGCTTCAAATTTACAGTGTGCTTTCAAATGAGTTTCTGTAGAGGTTAACCTTATTTACCCCAGTAGAAAAAATAACTGCTATTCATTTAGAAGACAAAGCATTATCAGTGTTTTTCCTCCCTAGCCATTTACTTTACAAAAGCCTACCATAGCTTACAATACAGTCTTTAAAAGGGCGCTGGGTCTTAAAAAATAAAATGAAACACCAGGCACAGTATGTTTTCTGTCCTCAAGACACAACAGCTGTTTTTCTGATTGCAGAAATAGAATTTTCTCTAAAATGTAGAGTTTCATATCGTAAGAACTTTGTTTTTTTCTATCTTCTTGATCACAGGAATACAAAGTTTAAATGCGTGGAGGCCAATACTTGGAGAAGTAAATTCTTTCTGGAGAATGAGTCCATGCTGAGATCAGTGGAATTTTTTTCCAAGTAAAGTAGTGTGAGATAGTGGCTGAATTTATAGACAGCTCTGGGTAGGCTGACCATATGTACCGTTTTAAACGGGACAGTACCGTTTTTTTCACATTTTCCGGCCGTCCCGTTGTTTTAATATAAATGTCAATTTTGTCCCGTTTTTTAAAAAAAATAGCAAAATGTCAGGCATGGCAAGATTGATTCAGCCAAGATGCAAATATCATTTAAAAGGTGCTTGATTGAGGTGCCTGATGTTGGGTGAGACTAGAGAGGGGCAAGGAAGGCAGAAAGAGAGAGAGGGAGACAGAGAGAGATGGGGAGAGAGATCTTTGCCACCGCCTCTGCTCTGCTCTTACTTGGTCGCTCTCTGCTCTCTGTTTGTTTTATTAAAATGTGTTTGGGATGTGATCCCGCCCCCTTTTTTCAAGAGTGAAACTGATTATTTCTCTAGCTTGGCAAAAGAGAGTCTTTCGTTTGGGATTGTGGGAGAGAGAAAGACGGAGGGAAAAAAAGGGAGGAGGAGGAGGGAAGGCAGAAGGAAGAGAAGCCTCGCCGGGCATGGAGTTTTTGAATCCTCCCTTCCCTGCTTCTCTTCTCTCCCCCCCCCTCCTTCCTGCGATCCGTGATGTTACAAAGCCCATGAGCTGTGCTTTCCCCATTTGCCTCCTGTCAAATATAGTCCCCCTCTACGTCTACCTAAATTTTTGTATGAGTTCTGTCACTGAAAAATAATTGTTAGCTCAATATGTTCATGTAATAAAACTTTTTCATTTTAAAGAAAACAAAAATATTTTTATATATACAGTAATCTGTTTAAGGACCAGCAAATGGATCTTAAAAACTCTTTAAAACTTTTTTTATCGTCTTACTTTTTCATGAATATGGAATATTACATAAGTTTAACCCCGTCCCATTTTTGCCATCCCAATGTCCCGTTTTTGTCTCAAGGAAATATGGTCAGCCTAGCTCTGGGAGAACCAATAGCAATTTATTTGTGGAGTCCTTGGTGCTCTCTGAGCCTTGTTGTTTTCTTGCAGACGTTTCATTGCCAGGCTAGGCAACATCTTCAGTGCAAAAGGGAGTGGAACTTGCTCTCGAGCAAGTTCCACTCCCTTTTTGCACTGAAGATGTGGCCTAGCCTGGCAATGAAACGTCTGCAAGAAAACAACAAGGCTCAGAGAGCACCAAGGACTCCACAGTTCAACCCTGAGCTACAAATATTCTCTTTGATTAGCAATTTATTTTCAAATTGAAAAAGAAAGAGGGGGGAGGAGTTGCATGTGGTATCCACTTTTGGTGAGGTGGGATGGGCAATAGACAGAAAACTCCATTTTTCTCTCAGGGCCCCCGTACTCTGAAACAACTCCATTCAGGAACTAGGATGGACTTCAGGAAGGTAGTGAAAACTGCAGTCTTCTGGAGGGCATTGAATGAGCAGCATCTGGACCTGGCTTTTATTTATTAATTCATTCAATAGAAGATCGTATCTGCAGCTCAGGGTTGAACTGTGGAGTCCTTGGTGCTCTCTGCTTGCAGACGTTTCATGAACCGACTAGGTAACATCATCAGGGCTGGTGAGCGTGGAAACCTCACCAGCCCTGATGATGTTGCCTAGTCGGGTCATGAAACGTCTGCAAGCAAACAACCAAGCTCAGAGTAATTCATTTATATTGTGTTTTATTTATTGCCATTTGCAAACTTTGTTCTGCTGATCTTGCAGTGGCTTTATTTATTTGGTCACTGTTTGTGGTTTATTTTGGGGATCGGTTACAATTTGATGGCATATAAAATGGAGAAATTTAATAAATAAAGTAAAGCAACAGCAGGGGCTTGTTGATGGTGTTACCAGGAGCTGAGCAAAACTCGAAGGAATCTTTATCTGTACCTGATATCAATCAGGCCCTGTGGGGTGGATTAATGAACTGCACGCAAACTTTATCCCCCATAGATTGAAGAGGTAAGCAGGGTTGGAGATATTTGTACTTTCTTGCAGTTAGCACCTCCATTCCAAAGAGTGGCTTGTTGGTAACAAAGAGGCAGAGCATGGCTTCTGGAATTTGTTCCAACTCTGCTATGAGTTGTGGCTATGGGTTTGTGTGTGTGGGTGCACCGGGAAGCACAAGGAGAGATGCTCAGCTTTGGGCCGGGTGACCAGGAAGAGGAAGGAGTGAACTTACAATGGAGGAATCAGCAGACCTCTTTTTTTAAAAAAAATAATAATTCAAATTTTATTAAAATTTCAAGATAAAAAGATAAAAGCTAGCGGTAAATAATAATTAGGATAGGAAACAAGATAGAAGAACAGAATAGAAAGGAAGAGTAAAGTCAAAGTGCAGAAAAAGAAAAAGAAAATACAAAAAAAGAATGACTCCCGACTTTCTTTGCAACAGATATAGGTATACATTTGCATTAAACTCTTACTCTAAGTTTACAGCATAACTTTCATTATTACTATTGTCCATTATTATTTCTAATCATCAAATCCAAATATCATGATTTCATTTTTTTCTGTTTCACGCAAAATGTCCAAAAGGGGTTTCCAGGTAGCATTAAGATTACTCAATGTCTGTTCTCTGATCAAAGCTGTTAGGTTCGCCAACTCAGCCAGCTATATCAACTTGACCAGAATCAGTAGACTTCTGAGCCATTGACCAACTGTCGATGAAGGTTCTCAGTCATCCAGGTGGAACACTCTGTGGCTTGAATCATGTCAACTGGATTTCTATTTTCTCAGTAGAAACGTTTCATTCCTTATCCAAGGAGACTGAAGAAGCTCCTTGGATAAGGAGTGAAACGTTTCTACTGAGAAAATAGAAATCCAGTTGACATGATTCAAGCCACAGACATTGACCAACTGCCACGGCAATGCATTGGGTGAAATTTTTTTCTGAACTTCTTTTTCTTCCTTGTCCCTTGGCCAGACCATACCAGTTTTCAGACTTGATCTTTTCATTTTCTTTTTTCCTTTTTCGTTTTGCTAGCTTCTTCCCCGTCACCAAACTTGATCCTGCTCTGTTCATTTTTTGCAGATTTAAGGTGCTGATAGCAGAGAGATAGATGGACAGAGTT